>OZ057398.1:25248583-25257049 GCA_964056695.1 Melieria picta | reverse complement strand
CCTCCTTTTTTTTATTTTTTTATTTTTTTATTTTTTTTATATTTACGTTGTATTTGCTAAACTTTGCGTGTTTTGGTGTGGCGCCTACTGGACAGTATAACTTGCTGCTTGCTTCATTACTGTGCGGCGATTTTGGTGCTTTTCATTAAAATTGGCAACGACCAAACTGTGACGAAAATTAAGTTCGCATGCGGCAGAAGGCAAGAAATAAAAGCAACAGTAAAAATAGTCCCGATGCAGTCAACATTAGGCAGCAGCCGGCCGCGCTTAACAATAACAAATGGTGGTTGGTTTGCTCATAAAAAAAAAGTTGATTATGCTTAATGCGATTTGTCGTTGCTCCAAAAGTGATGTAAATGGCTAAAGTTTAGTATTATTCTATGTATTTTGTTTTTTTTCTTTGCGGTTGAAACGACGTCAACTTTGAAGTTTGTTGACTGACCACAATCGGCAGCAAAGTGGACTTAAGCATTGATGGATTCGATGATTGCGGCATAAATTAGACAGCTAAAGTATGACTTAAACATGAGAAAATAAACGAACATGTGGAATTAGTTTGTGGGAAGTGAACTGAAGTGAGTCGTAAATCAGCATTTGAAAAGCAATTATATAAGTAAAGGATTACAGTTAAAGCTATTTGAGCAAGCATGGCGTATGAGTAACATTTGTGGTTGGTAAATAGTTTGAAAATGTTTTGGCGGGTGAAGCTTGAAGAAGATTTGTGTTGTTAAGAGCTGAACTAGTAGTAGTAGTAGTAGCAGTTTTATTATTAAACAGTGTTACAAAGGGTGCAATAATTAAATTAATCACTTATAATAACATTGGACAGAAATTGGGCTACATGGAGTATGAGTAACTTTAATAATAATGTTTAGAAAATTGTAGTGTCCGACCAAATATTCGGTTTCGGCCCAAATAAGTGGTTTAGGTTTCGGTTTCAGTTTCGGTCAAAAAATGGTCGAACGGCCGAAACTGAAACTTTCTAGAATATTTTTTACATTTTATTGTGTAGGAGATATATAGTGAAAGGAGGAGTAATTTAGATGCCATCAATGTAAATAAACTTTTTTTTAGCATATAATATTAAATTATTTAATTTTGAATATTAGCGAGTAAGGTACGAAAGGGTGATTTTTTAATGTTTATGTTTTTAAAAAATTAAGAAATTGTTTTTATTAATAAGTATTTATTTATTTTTGTTATGTTTGTTTGTTTGTTCTTTATTTACTTAATGTAAAATTCGTTTGTTGAAAAAAGTGCTTGATATGGTGATTTTTATTTCAACTAGAAAGTTTCGGTTTCGGTTTCGAATATTGAAAAAAAGCCGAATATTCGGTTTCGGCCCAAAAAAGTGGTTTCGGTCGGACACTAGAAAATTGTAACTTTTGAATAAAGGAAATTTTGTGTCAATGAGTAATAATGTTGTTTCGAAAACTATAGAAGTGATAGTGAAACGTATGAGTAACTTAGATAGTGAAGAAAACTTTAGAAGATATAGTTAAGTGTATGAGTGCTGAACTAATGTTTCAGTCAGAAACGTGGCGTACTTGGCGTATAAGTAACTTTATTAATGTTGTTAAAAAACTGTAGAAGTTATAGTGAAATCTATGAGTAACTTTTAAATTAAATAAGATTTAGATCATTGAATGCTGAACTAATGTTTTGGATAGAATACTGACGCACTTGGCGTATGAGTAACTTTAATAAGAATCTTGCGAAAACTTTAGAAGTCAAAATGAATCGTATGAGTTAATTTTGAATAAAACTAGAATTGTGTCAATGTGAACTGAACTAATGTTTCAGTCAGATATGTGACGCACATGGCGTATGAGCAACTTTTATAATGTTGTTGAGACAACTGTAGAAGTTATAGAATGAGTATGAGTAACTTTTAAATATAAGAAGATGTTTGTCATTGAATGCTGAACTAATGTTTTGGATATAATCCTGGCGTACTTGGCGTATGAGTAACCTTAGTAATTATTTTAAGAAAACTTAAGAAGTTTTAATGATATAATGAAGAGCATAAGTACCTTTAAATAATAATAAATATTGGGTTGGCAAGAAAGTAAGTCGGGTTTTGTAGTGTGAAATTAAACTGAATTTTTTCCATGCAACAAATGAACTTTAATCAATAATATATTTTCTATTTATGCATTGACTTTTGCTATTATTCTGGAAACTCCATGATTCTTATATTTTTTTTACAAATTCTTTCAAAAAAATAAATTTTTTGAATCTCAGTCATCGGATCAGAAAATGAAAAACTGAGTTTGCCAGGTTACAAAAATCCACTAGTCTATATAATCTTTCAGATGGATCTAAGCAAAAGAGTTTTTTTGTTGCATGGTGTAATATACAAAATTGATAAAATAATTTTTAGAGTTGTTTTTTTATAATTGTTTTAGTCAAAATGTTTAAAAGTTTTGGAATTATAGGCAATCAAAAGTGAACAGGGTCTAATTGACCCAGAGTGTTCCCGATAATTAAAAAAATAGGTGTGTTCTCTCGTAACTTCACATATCTCTTTATAAGTCTCAGCAGCTTTCGTTACAAAAATATTGCAATAAAATATCTCGCAAATGTTTCATTTAAAAATTACACCGAATTAACTGTTGGAGCCAAAACAACGCGCAATTTTCTTCTAAAGTAAAGCCAGAAGTGTCAGCTGTCATATGTCAAAACGGCAAATCATAACACTGACAGAAGTCCTGCAAAACCTAACGCCATACATTTTTTAAAACCGAATATACTTTCTGGCCAACCTAAAAGTTTCACAACCAGTTGTTACTCATACGCCCCATAGACATTTGAATACTGAACAAATCTGTTTAAATTAACTCCAGCAACTCCAACTTAATAGTTTCGCAATAATTGATTCAATATTGGATTTTATATCCTGTATCCTGGATCTGCAATGTTACTCCTGTAGTCCATCTCCCAATCACCGATAACACTGTGCGACAGCATTTTTCACACTGGGAAAAATCCATATGTGCGTGAAACTAGAGACCAAATAAAATTATACTACGTACTCAGCTTTTCATTTCTACATCATTTGTCCTTTTAAAAGGACTTCAAAATTTTGAAGGGGATAAAAATAAAAAAAATTTTAAAAAATTTAAAAAAATATAAAAAGTACTTAAACTCATTAGAACATGGCGATATGTATATGAAATGAAAGAGGAAAGGCTCAAGAATTTAAGTAAAATTAATTTTTGATCTATTTGTAAAAAAAAGGATATCAAAAACATCCTTTGAAAATTTTAATCCTTTATATCCTTGAAAATTTACATAAAATTTTCTTGAAAAGTAAGTATGTTAAAACCCCAAATCTCCCTGATCACGTGTCAAAATTTCATTACTCTAACTTTATTAGTTCGAAAGTTATTAAAAAAAAAGGTGGGAGTTGCAATTCTAATGAAGTACAAAAATTCTAATTTATTTGAGTATCAGTATTTTAAATAATAAAAAGATACAAAATCAATGAAGCGAGAATAATGAAATTTTGACACGTGATCAAGAAGATTTTGGGTTTTAACATACTTACTTTTCAAGAAAATTCTATATAAATTTTCAAGGATATAAAGGATTAAAATTTTCAAAGGACCTTTTTCATATCCTTTTTTTACAAATAGATAAAAAAATCAATTTTATTTAAATTCTTAAGCCTTTCCTCTTTCATTTGATATACATGTCGCCATATTCTAACGAGGATAAGTATTTTTTATATTTTTTTTATTTGTTATCCCTTTCAAAATTTTGAAGTCCTTTTAAAAGGACAAAGGATGTAGAAATAAAAAACTGAGTACACAGTATTACTATGTTTGGTCTCTAGTTTCACGCTCATATGGATTTTTTCCGGGTGAAAAAATTTTTTCATTTTTGTCGCACGATGTAATCGATTCTGTAAAACTCATTTCAAGCTCATACGGAGCAACAATATTAATAACAATTTGTGGTTTTATTTTTGTTTTAATTCAAAATTGCATCTTATTGTATATGAACACAAAAGCATTTAAAAGCTTAATTATCCAACTCATATCTACAGCTACACAAAAGGATCATCTCCAGTGTTGGCTACACCAAAGACACCTTTCAATTATTGATGCCCAAAAACATTACAAACACAACAGCAACAACAACAAAAGGCATGTGTGGCCGGAACTAATGAATTATAGCATCCGTTGACATTAAGACATAATCAACATGTGGCCACACCTTGTCAATATTTGCGGCATCAACACGGACAGCAAATGTATGTAAGTGTGTGTGTAAGCCTGACTGTACTAACACAGATAAATACTATAAACAAATGCTGTGTTTATTTTTCATCCCAACACCAATATTGGCCCTGAGAAAGTAGCAATAGAAAAGTTGTACAAGAAATAGTAAATGTAGACAAATTTTTGGTTGTTGTTTTTGTCTTTTGGCAGCAACAATAACTCAAAAGTTGCACACTGGCCAAAGCTCTTGAGTACACGTAATTATTCTGGTCTCCTTTGTGTGTGTGTTTTTTTTGTTGTTTTCGTTCAAACAGATAATTTTGCAGCAGCTAAGCTTATCTGCGCACTTTCACTTTTTCTATTTTGCTGGCAGAGCGATTTATCATCATTCATCATTTGCCCACTTTGCCGAGTGACTGGCGCCTTTTTCGCTGCAGAACGGAACGAGTGTCATCTGCGCAGTGGCGCTGCTGCTGCTGCTGCTGCTGAATGACAACAGCCAACATCAAAAGGGCGTCACAGCTATTGATGTGTAGGGATGTTGCAAGGAAAGAAAATAAGCTCGACATCAGAAAGGCAGACAAAAAATGGCTAGTAATTTTTTTTTGCTCTCACTTAAAGCCCTCACAAATTAAAAAAACACAATTTGCACTAATAAACACTCAAGTTTTATGTACACAACAAATAAACCAGCTGGCCAGCACAAGTTAAATTTCTTTATACCTTCAACATTTTACGACTACTGACAGCTGCCGGTTTGGCTGGTCTGCTCATTCGTAGTCACTTTGATCAATAACACCGACAGTATTTTTCACACCGGGAAAAATCTATATGTGCGTGAAACTAGAGACCAAATATAGTAATACTGCGTACTCAGTTTTTCATTTCTACATCTTTTGTCCTTTTAAAAGGAAGGACAAATTTTGAAGGGGATAAAAAATAAAAAAAATATAAAAAATACTTAACCTCGTTAGAATATGGCGATATGTATATCAAATGTAAGAGGAAAGGCTCAAGAATTTAAATACAATTGATTTTATATTTATTTGTAAAAAAAGGATATGAAATAGGTCCTTTGAAAATTTTAATTCTTTATATCCTTGTAAATTTATAACGAATTTTCTTGAAAAGTAACTTTGGTAAAGCCCAAAATCTCCTTGATCACGTGTCAAAATTTTATTACTCTAACTTTATTGGTTCGAAAGTTATTAAAAAAAAAGGCGGAAGCTGAAATTCTAATGAAGTACAAAAACTCGAATTTATTTGAGTATCAGTATTTTAAATAATAAAAAGATACAAAATCAATGAAGCGAGAATAATGAAATTTTGAAACATGATCCAGGAGATTTTGGGTTTTAACATACTTACTTTTCAAGAAAATTCTATATAAATTTTCAAGGATATAAAGGATTAACATTTTCAAAGGACGTTTTTCTTATCCTTTTTTACAAATAGATAAAAAATCAATTTTACATAAATTCTTGACCCTTTGCTCTTTCATTTGATATACATATCGCCATATTCTAAGAAGTTTAAGTATTTTTTATATTTTTTTTATTTGTAATCCCCTTCAAAATTTTTAAGTCCTTTTAAAAGGACAAAGGATGTAAAAATGAAAAACTGAGTACGCAGTATTACTATGTTTGGTCTCTAGTTTCCCGCCCATATGAATTTTTTCCGGTGTGAAAAATTTTTTAAATTTTTGTCGCACGGTGTAATGGTCATATCTGTTGCCTTGCCTTGACCGAACCAACTCTATTTGCTCTAATTGCCGATGTCGTAGACGCTGCCCTCAAAATTACACCACCGAATTACAAAACTAGCAAAAGGAAACACACACACACCAGCACAACCATCCAACAGCCAACACTGTGTGCAAAATAAAACCAACAACTTTCCACTACAGCAACCAGCACACCTACAAACGTTCGTCCAGTTATAGACACTCGACCGTCGCTTATCTCTCGCACTTTGTGTACTCCTTCGGTGGCCAAGGCTTGCTGCGCATTTTCCAGGCAAAAACGGTCACTGCTGCTGCTACTTACTTCGTTCCGGTCAGCTGCAATCTGTGGCCGCTTGGAACTCGTATTGCATTAAGTAGATTTCACTTAATGTCTCATTAAGGTAATTTATTATAATTTACTTAAAAAAGCGTTAGAGCAGCGCACAGCCGAATGGCAACAAATTTGTGGTGAATCTGGTGTTGTTGTGTTTTCGGCACCGACCAACCGGATGCAGTCAGGTGATAAATGAGCAGTGTCGTGTCCAGCACAAAATTTGCGCCATGGTCCTTTTTGCCCATTGGCCATGTTCTACGTTGTTCACATCTTCTCGTGTTGTTTTTGCAATTTATTTACTTTTACTTTTTGACGCCAGCTATGCCGTTAGTGATTAACATAATGATAATGTATTACGTATTGCTAAGTAATTACTACAGCGACAACTGTATGCTGTCGCTGTATGCTTGCAGCTGGTGTCCTGGTTTTCGTGTGAAAAAAAAAACATGAACTAAATGTAGTGATGCGAAACATATGAAGTTTGCTCCACGTGGGTGTACGAGTATTTATCGATGGATAACGAATGGCGGAAAATAGAGATTTGTGTTGTGCACTTTAATGAGTAATTACGATGATATCAGTTCGATTAGACGAACTGCCGATCACAAAATGTGATATCTCAGAAAAAGCATAAAAATGGAGAAGAAACAGGAGAATTTTGCGCATTTTTATATACGAGAATTTCTGCCGTAACAAAAACAAAAGGCATGTGTTCTTTAAATTTACTTTTACATTTATATTTCTAATTTATATTTCAGTCTGTAAGTCTTCAGACTTCTTCCATTGATGGTTTCATAACTTTAACTCGTCCAAACAAAACGTTGAAATTGTTCATTCATACACATTTTTGTACTAATGCACAGTGATTCGTTACATAGACAAAATTCCAAAAATTTATAGTCTCAGGATTTAACGATTTTGATGTCATTTGAAAGCTAAAACTCCAACTAAGAAAACCCCAAAAAATCTGTGCAAAAAATTAATTAGTGTGTGCAAAAGCGGCTCAAAATTGAAACTTTTTTCACAAAAAAATGTAAACACATATTTTCTGTTTTTTAGTCTATTGAGTAAAAAAAATTGTAACAATTCATGGTTAGCAAAAAGTTGCTAAACCTTTCAATATAGATTAAGAAGTTATGTGGCCATTTTCGTTTTTAATGTTTTCTCAAAATTTGCAAAACTAAGGCTTTTACTTCATTTTTAATTTAAAGTATTTTTCTAAATTAAAAATCTGAAAATTGGCAAAACTTAGGGGCAAATATCTAAAAAGTATGTGAAAGTATGTTCCTTGATTTTTTTTATTTTAAGAAGCATTCTTTCTTTGTCAGATAATGTAATTACATCCTCCGATATCTTCAGATCTCAGAAAATAATTCAATTTGAAACACCTATTTTGCGATAAAATTTATTTTTTTCATCCCTAAAAGTATGCAATTATCATGAAAAATTGAGAAAACTGCAAAAAAGCAAAACGTACGTCTATTATTATCATTTTTATTGCAAAACTAAAGGGTCCTAAGTCACTTTCAGTTACTCTTTGCAATTATCAATGTTGACGTTATCGATTAAATGTAAAATCTGAAAAATCTAGCCAACACACTTGGTGCTATACCTCTCCAAAAATTACGAAATTTGCAAATTTAAGTCTCAGGCATTGCCAAACTACAAAAGTTTAAGAAAAACAAAATAGAGATTTCAATTTAGCAGACCATGATTAACTAGTACACCAAGTTTTTTTTGAAGAACGGACCACTCCTTCTAATTTTGTCGCGCGGTTGTATGGAGTCGAATCACTGTGTAATGTGACTAAAAGTGGTGTATAACGCACACAGAGCTTTTTCAAGCCTGAACTTTGCTTCAGTATGTGACAAATTCATAGCCTCTGCCATCTGTTTAGCTATAATTCGACTATTTTCTGGCACCATTTATTAAACTAGAACCATGTTATCGTCAGTAGTTGCAGTTTTTTAATGTTCCAAACGTTCAGTGTCTCCCAAGCTGGTACTGCCACATTTTAATTCAGCTGCTCAACATTTCATAGTGGAAAATTATAGTACAGAATCGCTTTACATTGCGTTCAAATCATCTTTAATTGGCATAGGCGTATTGCCTTTCAGAAACAAATAGTAAATGACTGCTCTGTCTACACTAAGACACTCAAATCGACTAACTCAAACCATTGT
>OZ057398.1:25033583-25246083 GCA_964056695.1 Melieria picta | reverse complement strand
AAATCGCTTTTTCGAGTATTTTATTTCCAATCATTTTCGAAATTGTATTTATTTCTCGCACTTTCTAAATTCCTAAATTCCATACTCGCCGCCAATGCTCAATATTGCAAATATTTCGTTGTGTGCGTTGTGCCTTTGCGTGCGGCTGTCTCGAATGCATTGTACGTGTATGTCTATCAGCCTGTATGTCTGTCTCTGTTTGGCTGCTGCCTGCGTGCTGGTTTGTTTGTGTTTTTGATTTTATATTTATGTGTGTGCGTGTGTTTCTGTGGAAGCTTTTGCCTCAAACAGTATTGTTTTTGACACTTCCGTTTACATGTTTGTGTGACTGTGCGCTTGTTATTTCTTGCTGACAAAAGTCAACAGATCACAATGATTTCAAATGGCAGCCACACGTTTGACTACAGGCAAACTGAACGACATTCTTTGCAACCTGACTGCAAAGTGTGAATTTAATTAAAAATGCAAATACGGCAAACAAATCACAATCTGCGTCACGTGCGTAGATGGCTGAATCGAATATTTAACATGTGCCGAACAGTTGAGCAAAAATATTTTGCACATGCAAACAAACGCTGAAAAGTATGCAATAATAAACCTTTTCGAACAGCAACCAAATTTGCTTTCATTTGGCACATTTTGCATGACGAATAATGCATAATTTTTGATTGCTTTTTAGTTTCGTGTGAAATTCGATTTCTAAGAAATTTCCGTCTTTAATGAAGATTTGCAATATGAATATTGATTCATTAAAGATTTTGCTGCAAAAGCAATTGTGCAGGAAATCAAAAGAACTTTGCAAACGACCGGAAATTGAATGCGTAAAATTCGCTTATATTGCGGAAGTGTGTAAGCCAATACAGATAAACCCATACATAGAGTGAGGGCCATGACGCGCAAGAATTAAGTCTCATGTCCAATGCACATAAAGTAAGACTGTGTGTTAACAAATGATTTCACTGTAAGTAAATATGTAGTATGTAGTATATTTGTTACATTTACAAAAGAATCAAATTTTTTAGCTTTCCGTTCTTACGGAAGTAATCAAACAAGTTTGACGTTTGAAAAGAAATAAATTGCATGTCTTTGGAACAGTCACAAATTAAATATTAATTATTAATTACAAATGCAACGCAGTTCTTCAAAAAAAACAAATAATGATTATTATTATGTTTGATATCAACTAACAAACAAATAATAATAAACAAAATAAAGATTAATTACACTGCACAACAAAATCAATTTTTTTTTTTAAATAACAAGGTTCTGACAACGGATTCTGGTAGAGGGTGCCAAAAAAAAATATACGTTTATCGGCGTTTTGAAAGTTTACGTCTGAATTTTTTTTAGGGGGGTCAAAGTTTTCGACTTTTTGCACATTCTTATGGTGAATCGGCATACGAAAACCATGTAACCTCACATTTTAGGTATATGATGTGTTCAGCAATTTGATGTAAAATACTACGAAGAACATTTTTGTGGAGCATTTTAACCCTGTAGCTCCTATTTGTATGGGTCAATTTGACCCTTTTCTCTAAAATGCCAAAAATGTCCTGTAAAACAGGACTTTTTAAGGACCAAATGTACAACCAAAATATTCGCCATAAAATTCTACTATAGATCTCTGAATACATCAAAGCTCAGAAATTAACTTGAACGCCAGAATTAAGCCAAAACTGAAAATGTGTTAAAGTGTTTATTTCGAACTTATTCAAAATTGGTACTACTTAAAATCGCCCTCTACCAGAATCCGTTATCAGAATCTTGTTATTTTTGTTTTGTGTTGTACATTTGGGATATTCTTTCACTTTTTATATATTTTTTAATATTTTTGTTCTTTCATCAGTAAAAAGAAACCTACCTGATGAAAGCCCTAAAGTGTTCATTTTAGCATATTTTTACATGAAAAAACTACAGAAAAATTCATATAATGCAAACGTTAAATCTCCACATCACTCATACGACCCGCTGTCCCAAAGGCCCATTGTTCTCAATGTCATGAAGGCATTGCCTACTGTAAATGATGATCCATTGAAAAGACCCAAGAATTTAATTTAATTTTTAAATAAATTTCCGCCATGCTTTACGAATTATTTGTGACTCGCCTAACGCCACATTTTCTTCAGCTAAGGTGCACACCGGCGCAGGTGAATGAATGTAACTAACAAAATACAACATGCAAATATGTCATCATTATATGCAGAGCCAGAATACCAACAACAACACTCGTAGCTATTTGCTAAGCTGCTTTATTTGTATCTTATCCGCTACCATTTTTTGGGCTCGTGTCCAAAGTCGTTGAATTTGACCAGCGAATGTAAAATAAATTCAACTAAAAAGGCCCAGAGACAAGACACGCAAATAGGCACAAGTAAGAAGAAGAACAAGTATGAAAACAAACACAAGAAAGAGCAAAATGTTTGTGCCCAGCCTAGTGCATGTTAGTGTGCTTGTGTGTGTGTATGTGCTGTGTGTGTGTGTTTATGTGTGTTGAAGCATGACTAATAAAATCTGATAATAAAATCAAATATTAAGACAGACAGGCGGACCCAAACTGGACACAAAACACACACACAGATACAGAGATTAAGGTATAAATAGGAGTTGATTTGTGTGTGCATGTATGTGTGTGAAAAAGGACATTGTCTTTGTATGCATCAAATAACCAAAACTAAACATTGAAAAAAATATTTTTGTATATAGCCAACATTTTGGACAGCTAATCGCTTAGCAAATTGTGTTCAGCTCAAGAAAATTTAATAACAATTTTAGCAACGACCGTATAACTGCTAATAAACATCCATCACAATAACAAAAAACAAAAACAAAAACATTGCACTAAACCACTAAAGCAAGCCAACCACGAAGCTGAGACGCTGCTAGCCAAACGAAGAACAGTGCCAAAGCTCAGTCAGTCGAACGTGCAGTTTGTCTTGCGATGTTGTTGTACAATTTTGTGCTTGTTGTATACTGTGCGCTCACTTCAAGTGACAGCCGCCAACCAACGTTCAGCGCACCACAAATGTTCTGCTGACATGAGCGTCTAGGATTGAAATTTCATTAAATTAGCCGTCGATATGCTTAATTATAAGTTAGGTTATGTGTTGGCGCTGCGGGTGGCTGACGTAGGGTTTGACGCGAGCACAGCACCAACAATGCCATTGCCAGCAGTTTAGTTCGCCAAAACCCGTTTAACCAACACTTTGTCAGCCGACTTGACTGGCCGAAACTGGCTACTTGGACGGCGTCTGTGCCTCGGCAGCATGGAAACTTAATTAATGTTTATTGTGTTGTTGACTTCGTTAGCTTTTCGAGTTTCTATTGTCATTGTTGTTTATTTTGATGTTTGCTGAGAGAACTAATATCCGTTTTATTGTTGTTGTTATAGTCTTTGGCATTATTCAAGTTTCCTTCTTCGGCTGCCTACTTGCAACAACAGCCAAGAGGAATTAAGTTTCGTATACTTTGGAAAAATGTCGATAGTTGGAATAACTTTAAATCGGCATGTGTAAATTTTGGGACATTTGTCACAATTGCAACTGAAGCATTTTTGTGTTGGGCTCAAATTTCAGTTGATGTTGGGTATAGGAAGGCGAAACTTTCTTCAGAAAACTCTTTGAAAATAATATGTATGCATGTGGGACAGCTGTCACAAATGCAGTTAAATCAGGTTTTCTTAATCTACGTTAATAAAGTTCATGCTATGCATGTCTCTAGGAAAATATATAAATAGAGTGCATTTGGGACAGTTGTCACAATTTTAACTAAACCAATTGTTTGGTTTAAACTATAGTTTGCGTTTAGTAAAAACGTCAACGCTTTGTAGAGAAAACTCTTTAAGAAAAAATGCATGTGTAGTTGTCCCAAACGCAAATGAACCAAATTTTTCTTGGCTTAAACGGTTTGTTTGGATTAATGAAACAACTTCAAAACTTTCTAAAGAGAAGCACTTTGAAAAATAAATTGTTTGAATTTGGTGCAGTTGTCACAAATGCAGCAGGTTCAGTTGTTCCTTGACTCAAATTTGAATACGTGAAAACACAATGCAAATAAACATTTTTTTAAAACTAAATGGAATTCTATAAATTCTAGAGTGTGACAGTTGTCACAATTTGAATTACACACACACAATATGAATTATCATAATTATAATAAAAAATTTGTGTCAAACTAAACAAACAGTTCAGTTCTTATGGCTCCTATTCTGTGTTAAGAAAATGTGTGCAACGAAACAAAATTTTTTGTGTCTTTGGGACAAAAAATTTTAGCCAACTTTTGGTAATTATAGTTTTTATTTCTTTTGAACTTAACGTTCTTTTACTGAAATTCAAGCTGGCGTTAAGTAAACAAATTCGGCGTTTTTTGCACAGAAAGCATTTCTTTAGGTCCTTAGGACAATTGTCAGACTTGTCACATAATAAACTGATTAACTGATTACTTGATTAACTTTAATTAAGGATTCATTAAATAAAATTTTAACTCAATACCTTCTTTGGGGTAAATATTTGGAAATTTGTATTAAAGTTTTTGAGACAATTGTCACATATGCTACGAAGTCAGTTGTTGTACTATCATTTTTCAAACTAAGCATACAATTGAGATCAATTCCACAATTCAATCAACGATCATTTTCAACGATCAATTCAATTCAACGCTTTCTTCATAACAATTTTAGGTAAATTTTCTTCATGTCTATGTGACAGTTGTCACACATGACAAAAAATCAACTTATTATACTATTTTTTTTAAACTTAGCAAAAGGCTGAATCACTTCTGCCTCAATTTAATGTTTTCGTTAACAAAAAATTTTTTTAAGTTATGGTTTTGTCACACATGCCGGAAATTTGTTTTTTAAACAACCTTTTTTTAAATTAAGCAAAATTTTAGTTCATCTTTGAGTTCGCATTTCGATGCTTTTTTAAAGAAAATTTTTTGAACTTTGAAATTTGTTTCACATTTCTGAGACAGTTGTCACACACAACTTAAAAAAAATCAGATTGCTTTAAGCTTAGCAAAAAGTTTAATTCTTTTCTAACCCACATGAAGTAAACAAATTCAGCGCATTTTTTTGGCTTAATTAAACGATTTTAAACAACAATGTCCTTTCAATTTTTCAATTGTTAATATTTTTCAATTGCGCTGTGTCACTGACAGAGTTGGCATAAACATGTGTCAAATAAATGGAAGCAGCATTGCATTTATAAAAACAGCAACAAGATTCACTTAATAATTTATAATAACAAAAGGAACAACAACAATGAAGTAACCAACAATGTGACAAAAATTCCAAAAATACTAAAACACGCACAAATACATAAATATGAAAATTTCAAATAACATCAACAATATACCGACATGCCTTTTCAACTATGCGCCTACAAATAAAACCACCACTTGCCGCCCATTCTTCGATAAACAGAATTTTAAATTGAAATATGAGCAAGCAGCAAAATCACGACCAGAAATTCATCAAGAAATATGGCAAAATGTAATGCAAAATTTATGCAGAGGCATGTAAGCTGCGGAGCGGTTAGTGTCAAAGACACGCACACAGCCACACGCAGCCGAGGCACTCGAGGCGCAGTGCAGCAAATGCCAAGTGGATGTTATGTGAAATGCTACAAATGAAGGTACGAGTAACAGCGGTAGCCGAGAGAGCGAAAGCAAGAGCGAGAGAGCGAGCGCTCGATGAGTGCACGTAAAATTGTGAAAATATTTGCCTTTTGAATTGTGCTGTGCTGTGCTACTCGTCGTTGCTTGTTCGCGTTCTACATTTGCATTTCTTTCACATGAATTGAAACATTTAATTGAAATCGTTTTCATGCGAAATGCTCTAATGAAAATCGAGACAGACAGACGCACCAATACACACACACACACACACATACACACTCATTAGCAGCAACACATTTTTTCGTTAACGAATTACAATTAAGTTCAATTTACATGTTTGTGCGCTGAGTGCATTCACGCTTGAATCGAATTTACCGCAAACACGTTGCAATTTAAAAGCCTCGCTAATGATGGCGACGCACTGACGCACGCGCCGCAGCAACCGCAGCGCCGCTATGGACGCGTCCAATGTGTAAATAATGAGTGGAAAATTGCACGATTGAAGAGCCTTTTACCCAAAATGAGGCATCAATCTTTGAGTGGCTGCCGAGGCGCAAAACGCTGAATCGACTCAATTTTTTTAGTATTAATTTAAAAAAAATTACAAATCTTTTTTTAATTGGACAGCAGATAAAGCAATCAAAAACTAAGCTAAATGACTTAAAAATTGCCCGATTCAGCTGAATGTGCTGCGCTCTGTTTGTTTGTGCAATGAAATGTCCTTCACTCAGCTGCCTTCAACAATTTGACACTATCGTCGCGCTGTCGCCGATTGCTTTATTCTTCACCTTCTGGCGCACTGTTCGTCTGTTGTGTTGGCGTGCTGACTGTGTGGCCGTGGCGAGAGATAAAAATAGCAAAACAGCAAGACGACAAGACGGCAAAGGACGACTTGTCGAGCTGCTGTCTTTTGCAAAAAAAAAACCAAACACTAAAACACAAATAAATCCCTAACAGAACAACGTTGGCAGTAAAACTGTAAAAGTTGTGTGGCGCACATGAAATAAATGTTTGGCCATAGCACAGAAAATGGCAGCGTTATCTAAGTCATTAATCAGTGAATGCGTCGCAAAAGCGGGCGCACTATCACCAAATACTGTTCGCTTGGTCGAAATTTAGTTAAATCGAATTTTGTTTCATGAAATTGCAATGATTTGCTTAATTTAATTTGGTTTTTCGCTAAGCCTAAAAGTATGCAACAACACTCATATAGTCACATAGTTTGAAATAACTTTAGATGGGATTATAAGCATTTTTATAGCATAGTTTTAGGAGGCTCTATAGGCAGTTCTGTTTGAGATGGGAGCAATTTTTGGAGGGGGGTCCAATGCTTTCGAGGTCCCAGATTTTTTAGGGAAATGTGATTTTTCTCATAATTTTCTCTCAGTCGGCTCATGCGTTCCCACCCCTGGATCGAGTTTTCTCTCTATAACTTCATCTATATATATAAGTAAAAAAAAGTGCAAATGTGTTTACTTTGGGACAGTTGTCACATTTGCAATTAAACCAGTTTTTTTGTTCTTTTGACTCAGCAAATGTAATTTATTCCCTCACCATTTCTTAGTTGGAATGACATCAAGTCTAAATTTAATACCTTTGGGACATTTGTCACATTTGCAATTGAATCCGGTTTTAGTTCTTCTGCTTTTTAATTCCAGTCTGCATCAGGTAGTCAACATCTTCAATGTCAACATAAACGACTTAATACGTTTTAATCTAATTTCCACATGGTGTGAATACTAAGAAGGACTAAGTTCTAAGGTATCAAAACCAACTCAACTAGTCTATGTGTGTCTCTAGTCTATCGCGGCTGGGGGCTTCCACTTCCACTAGTATACAAAATTAAACGCATACTCATAAAAAGTTTGGAAAAATAAACTTTTTGTCTTTGGGACATTTGTCACAAATTAAAGAAAACATATGCAATACGTTAAATTAAAATAAATGCAGTTCACTTTTTCAGAGAAACTTTTTGGAAAATAAATTTAATGTTTTTGGGACAGTTGTCACAAATTAAATAATATTTTAGTACAATATTTTTTTTTATTAAAAAAGTCTAGGGCATTTCTTTAAAGAAACACGAAGAGAAATAAAATTTACAGGTTTCACAAATTAAATAAACCAAATTCAAAACATTCAATTAGAAAAGTCCAGGATATTTCTTCAGAAAAACTTTAAAAGAAACAAATTTTATGTCTTTGGAATTAAAATCAATTTCGTTGATTTTTTCAGATCAATGTTTTGGAAAGTAACCATTTTGTCTTTGGGACAATTGTCACAAATTAAAGAAAACAAATGCAATAGATTAAGTTAAAATAAATCCAGTTCACTTTTTCAGATAACCTTTTTGGAAAATAAATTCAAATTTTTGGGACAGTTGTCACAAATAAAATAAATCAAATGCAATACATTACAATTATAAAATAAATTAGAATAAGAAATTAGAAAAGTCAAGGTCATTTTTTCAGAGAAATTCTAAGAGAAATAAAATTGAGGTCTTTGGGACAGTTGTCACAAATCAAATAAAACAAATGCAGTACATTGAATTTGAACAAATTCAGGTCACTTTTTCAAAGAAACTTCTTGGAGAGTATATTTTTTTCCTTTGGGACAGTTGCAAATTGCACAAATTTAATATTATTTTAACACATACAATAACATACAATATTTCTTATTATTATAAAAGTCCAGAGCATGCAGAGAATCTAATTTTTACTTTCCATATTTTATTAACACAAAACCAAAGTATTCTCTTCTAAAAATAGCACATTCTGCATTTTCTGCAATAAAAAACAAAGCCTTCTAAAAAATGCATAATGCTGACATTTTTCTGAATATATTTTGTGGTGGTTTTATGGTTGATCCATGGCTGCTGCTTGTGAAAGAAAACGCTACACTATTTTTCATAATATGTCACAGCGTGTGTGCAGCGTCTGCCGCTGACAACTCAACGCTCTTTGCCATTGTCTAAAAACTGCAATGCAATGCCAAGTCATCAGCAGCGCAGCAACATGACGCATGCAAATTGCGCAAATAAATTAGTCCAATCTTTTAAAAGATGAAAACTTTAAACCCACTGCCACAAAAGATTAAACTAAAAAATATAAACAACAGTTCATGCATAGATAAAAAACTAGTATACGATTGTCAGTGTAGCTCATGTTTGGTATTGGGTAAAATTTTAGTTAAAGTTTGCAACGTGCTGGGTTACAAAACTGCCGACAGCATGAACGACAATTGATCCCTACCAATGAAAGAACTAAGGACTGCACACTCGCACACACACACACACATGTGCTAGTCTCCATACACGTTATGTAAACACATAGATATTGACTTAAAATTCTACATTTGTCCAAGTTGCCATATCGCAAAAAAGTTACAGTTCAAAAAACAACAAATACAAGTAAAGTTTTTTCAACTTGTTCCTTTGCTTTTCTTGAAGTTTTCAAGCTTAAAACTAGCAGCCATTGACTGAAATAGGACCGCACAAAAAGTAAGAAATGTATAGAGTGAAAGAATAAAGCGGATACAAAAAAAAACGGCAACAAAAATAATGCAAGAAAAATGAGAGCATAAAAGGAAGGAAGCAAAATATAAGGATGAAAGTTTATGCGTTATCGAATGGCGTCTCCGCTTTCTTTCAGCAGCAGCAGCAGCAGCCGTGCAGCAGGTCGACCAAATCTAAAAAGCGAGTTGTGCAACTCAGATACGGGCTCCAACAATACAGAACGGCCAGCCCGCAGACTGTTTCGAAGCAGAGTTGAGCTGCACAAGTGAAGGTTCGAATGGAGATTTAACTGGCAACTTTGTACGTTCGTATGACAGACAGAGCGCAACGAGGGTCGTCGCAGTGAAATGCAGCAAGTAAGGCAAGTTTCAGCAAAAGCAGAAAATAATGGACAGCATGAGAGTAAACGAAGAGTTAAGTCGCAGACGTTGCAATAGTTGGTGGTATAAATTCACATTTATCGTGCAGTTGCTGTGTGCGCTCTCGCTGCAAGTTGGGTGCACGAATTGTGTCGATTTACATTTAAACAATTCATTGATACGTTATTTGTTGTTGTTATTGTTATTGCATTTCGATTCATTTTCATTGCTAGTGGCTTTGTTGTTGTCCGACCGAGGTGACAACCGACTTGATGATGAGCGAGACTCATTGGAAATTGTCATACAGCTGTGTGCAAAAGTTGAAGCTTAGAGACCTCAAGCAAGTGCAGAGCATTAAAAACACAATTTTTTGGTGTATACTTTTAGGCTGGTTTTGAATTAAGAAAATTCAAAATTTCCTACATTGAACTTAAGAAAATCTCAATCGGGTTTTTGAAGTATTTTTCATTCGAATTTTAATCGCAATGGCAATGATTAGCACATTTGATTACAAATAAGAGAGTCATAGGTCGAACCTTGAAAAGAACACTAAGAAAATATAAATAAACTTTTCTTCTGTTAATAGTAAGTCTTGAAGAAGGAGAAGATCTCGAATTAAAATAAATTTCATTCATTTTTTCAGACAACATTTTTGGAAAGTAAACTTTTTGTCTTTGGGACAATTGTCACAAATTAAAGAAAACAATTTCAATACGTAAAATTAAAATAAATGCAGTTAACTTTTTCAGAGAAACTTTTTTGGAAAATAAATTGAATGTTTTTGGGACAGTTGTCACAAATTAATTAATATTTTAGTACAATATTTTTTATTATTAAAAACTTCCAGGGCATTTCTTTAGAGAAACTCTAAGAGAAATAAAATTTACAGTTTTCACAAATTAAATAAAACAAATTCAAAACATTAAATTAGAAAAGTCCAGGATATTTCTTCAGAAAAACTTTAAAAGAAACAAATTGTATGTCTTTGGAATTAAAATTAATATCGTTCATTTTTTCAGATAAATTTTTTGGAAAGTAAACTTTTTGGGACAATTGTCACAAATTAAAGAAAAATGTAATACATTAAGTCAAAATAAATCCAGTTCACTTTTTCAGAGAAACCTTTTGGAAAATAAATTCAATGTTTTTCAAATTAAATAAATCAAATCCAATATATTACAATTAGAAAAGAAATTTGAATTAGAAATTATAAAAGTCAAGGGCATATTTTCAGAGAAACTCTAAGAGAAATAAAATTGAGGTTTTTGGAACAGTTGTCACAAATCAAATAAAAGAAATGCAATACATTGAATTAGAACAAATTCAGTTGACTTTTTCAAAGAAATTTCTTGGAGAGTAACTTTTTTCCTTTGGGACAGTTGTGACACATTAAATAATATTTTAACACAATATTTCTTATATACAATATATATTCATACATTCTTATATACAACATTTTAAATTTTCTAATTGTTCCTTCTTCCTAATTGTTCCAAATACCATCAACATTTTCCAGTCAAATTTTCCACCTCGGGAAAAGCTCATAATCTTTCTAGACCATTCGGTGAATAAGAAGCATGCAGCAGATCCTCATTTTCAGTCAATACCAGAACCACCAGCGGTGCAAGTACGAACTAACAGAAAATTACGCAACGCTCATCGAAGACAACAACCCTTTGCTTACTCCACATATAACTTATTAGCATCGGATGCGCTCAGATAACTTAATCAAACAATTTTATTATACAAAAGTGTCCCGTCTAGGAGAGAGTAAATGGTAATCCCTATATTTGAATAATGTACCCAACAGTGGCGCACGCAGGATTTTCAAGATTTTCATTTTCAGATTCACAGGACTTTCGAGCCAAATACCTGGTTTCAAATGATATTTTGGAACCAGTGGTATTTTGGTACTTTGAAATTTTTGTGTTTGGGGGTTTGAACCCCAAACCCCCATGTATGCTCCACAGGTACCCAATATAGTCTTGCAAAGTTAATAAAGAAATAATATATAACTTTATGTATTGTATATAGTAATTTAGGTTATGGAAATACTTATCCATCTGTGATGTCATTTTTATAAAAAATCAAAATTTGCTTTGATCCTCAATAGCTTTTCTTCAAAGATTTTCATAAACGTACCTGCAAGAAAGAGGGAGAAAAGATTTGTATTAGATTTAGAACTTTAAATTTTTGGAATAATAAGATTTTTGGTTTGAAAAATGTTTTTAAGAAAATATTTAAAAGCTAACAAACACCGAAATAACTAACAATTATTTGCTTAGTTGGTTGGTTGGTTCAAGTCCATCCAATTAGCACCAATGCGCCGCTTTTGAAACCACTCTCTCGGTTTTACAAACAGGTCCCGGTTTATATAAAACATTTCGTGAAACCTAGCTGAAGGCCAGCAAATCGCTGATTCTCCTCCCAGAGACCGCCTCGTTATCCTTGAGAAAGGGTTTGCCCAGCTTTTTTTATCTCCTTCTTACTAAATGAAATGTTTGATCGTTTCCTTCTCAGCATTTATTTGTTTACTTGCAGCAAATAATACTAAAATATTTTTTTGTATTTCACCCCAATATTAGATACAGAAAGCGAGACGCTGGGTCCCCTGAAAATCACATCACTATTGATCGAAAGTGACCCAGCAATTTGCCAAAAATAAGTTACATTGCATTGCATACTTTCTGGTGAAAACTTTTGCGCTGATTGCAACAGCCAGCCAGCCAACAACACAACAACAACAACAACATCTCATGCAAACACATACACGCACACAATTCATTTGCAGTTGTAGTTGTTTTTGCACGCGGCTCGCATGCACTGCGTCAGAGGAAATGTGCAAAGAGCGCAACGGGGTCAAATTGCAGCGCCATATCTGACCGCGCTGCGCTGCACTTTCATCCGTGCAATTTATTATACGCCATAATGTCCATGAATAATTCATGCAAATTGCAGGGCGACAGTGAAAGCACTCACACACACACACACATCAACACAAAAATACACACCAACAGACGAAAAAGCACAGACACATTAATGCCAAAACGGAAACGCTGTAACGCTGCAGTGCCGCACAAAAATACAAAAACCCAGAATGAGAGAGAAAGAGTGTGAGAAAGAGTGAGAGAAAGAGAGAGAGAGAGGAGAATGGGTACGGGAAATGCATTTTATTGCTACAAACCACAACAATACCGCAATTTTTTTGGATAACTCGATGCAGCGCGTTTTTTTTTTTGGCTGTCACCATTTGTTGTTGTTATTGTTGTTGTTGTCATTTTAATGGCGCGCAAAAATTTGTGCTTAAATTTTGCATTGCAATTCAAATGTGAAATGTGGGAGACGGTGGTTTTAGTGGAGGATGCACTTGAGGACAGAATAGCCCAGCTAGAGAAGAGATCAAGTTGTCTTTGTTGTTGTTGTTTATGTTGCTACATACATATTTGAGTGCCACGGCAATGGCAGCGTTAAAGTTTATGCGGCGTAGGAAGGCGGGAAATGCCAGAAAAATAGTTGAAAATGATGAGCGGAATTTGGCGAATATAAAAGACTTCACGATTGTTTATCCTTGACAGCAGAAGTGTTGAAACAATGAAGAAAATGTATAAATAAATTAAGATAAGACAGAAAAATCAAGTAGTTTCGAGAAGAAGAGAAACTTTAGCGTAAAAGTGAAGAGAAGAGTGAGAAGTAGATCAAAAAGTTGTTGGAAAATATGGAATTAGTTGGCAATAGATAATTAAAAGCAAACAAAATGCAAGTACGAAAAAAGAGAACAGAGAAGAGAAGAATAACTGAAAAAAGACTAAGAGGAAAAAAAAAATTTTCATAAGCATTAGAACAGTAAATGAACGTAATAGAAGCAAAATAGGAAAAGAGGAGCAAGAGAATAAAATAAAAATTAACGAAAATTAAGAAAAATTAGTGAGTATGACATATTTAAGGAAGGAAGGAAACAGTGGCGCACACAGTATTTCATTTTGGGGGGTTTTGCTTGAGCCGAATACCATTCAAAATCATGTTTTGTACCAGCCATTTTTGTTTTTGGGGTCTTTCAACCCCCAAAACCCCTGTGTGCGCCAATGGAAGAAAATAAGACAGGAAGGAAGAAAAAATAACACTGACAATATAAAGAAAGTTTTATAACAAAGTAAATCCAATCGAAACAAGATAAGGACGCAAAAGGAGCAGCGAGAAAACAAAAGGAAAATGTGGAAAAATAAGCAGGAAAGTAAAATAAGGAATTTATAAAAAAGGACAAAGATATGGCAGATTAAAAGAGAAACAACAACAAATAAACAACACGAAAGCAAAACTTACGAATAGTATGTAAATGGAGGAAGAAAAATGGGAATGAGAATGTCATAAGGAAGGAAAGAAGGAAGGAAATAAAACAGAAAGGAAGAAAGGAAAGGAATTTGGCAGACAAATAATTAAATAGAACATAGCAAAAGCAATAGAAACAGGCGCAGAGTGTAAAAGGAGCAGCGATAGAACTAAAAAAATACTTATGAAAGAAAAAAATTCAGCAGATTAAATAAAAAAATAATAAAAAGAGTAGAGAAGGAAAAGGAAAAGAAACGGGAAGGCAAGGAAAGAAAAGGAAAGGGAGTTGTAAGGAAAAGAAAATAAACTATGAAACTATGGAATTACGGAGAAATTCAACGAAATGGAAAGAGACCAAAGAGACAAAAGGGGTAAAATAATTTATGATAAAAAGAAATAAGAAAATCAGGGAAATGGAAAGCATACCACAAAAAAGCTAAACGGAAAGACGCAGTAAAGAGGGAAAAAAGTAGAAAAACGAATTAAATAAAAAACAATAAAAAGAGGAAAAATTCTAAAAAAGACTTTGAAAAGTAATTCGAAAAAGTTTGAATGATGAACAAAGAGAAAGCAATAAATTGAATGAATGAATGGATGAGCTTTGAACGAGAACATAAAATGAATGAAAACGGAATGACAGAGGATAGAAAAAGTATGGGAAGATAAATATAAAGAAGGCAAATGAGAAGGAAAAACATGGCAAAATCTAGTAAGAAGAATGAATGAAAAGAAAGCAATGAATTGAATGAATAAATGAATAAATGAGCTTTGAACCGGAGCATAAAATGAATGGAAATGGATAACAGATGACAACAAAAGTATGGGAAGAAATATATAAAAAGGGTAAAGAAGAAGAAAAAGAAGAATGAACGAAAAGAAAGCAATGAATTGAATGAATGAGCTTTGAACGAGAACATAAAGCGAATGAAAATGGATATCAGATGACAACAAAAGTATGTGAAAAATATAAAAAAAGGCAAAGGAGAAGGAAGAGCATGGCAGAGTTGAGTAAGACAAGTGAAATTTAATGAAAAAAGAAAGAATAATATTACAAAGCAAAAGGACTGAAAATATGCATAAATATGGAAATATAATTGAAATTGAAAAGTACTTGAAAAATAATTGAATTGAATTGAATTGAATTGAATTGAATTGAATTGAATTAAATTGAATTGAATTGAATTGAATTGAATTGAATTGAATTGAATTGAATTGAATTGAATCGAATTGAATTGAATTGAATTGAATTGAATTGAATTGAATTGAATTGAATTGAATTGAATTGAATTGAATTGAATTGAATTGAATTGAATTGAATTGAATTGAATTGAATTGAATTGAATTGAATTGAATTGAATTGAATTGAATGGAATAGAATTGAATTGAATTTAATTTAATTTAATTTAATTTAATTTAATTTAATTTCATTGAATGAAATTGAATGGAATTGAATGGAATTGAATGGAATTGAATGGAATTGAATGGAATTGAATGGAATTGAATGGAATTGAATGGAATTGAATGGAATTGAATGGAATTGAATTGAATTGAATTGAATTGAATTGAATTGAATTGAATTGAATTGAATAGAATTGAATAGAATTGAATTGAATTGAATTGAATTGAATTGAATTGAATTGGATTGAAAGTAATTGAAATTGAATTGGAAAAGTAATTGAAAAAGAAAATAAAGTGCATGAAAACGAAATGACACATGGCAACAAATTTATGGGAAGGAAAGTATGGATAAAACGAAGAAGAAGAAATCGAATGGCTGAGTCTGGTAAGAAGAGAGAAATTGAATGAAATGAAATGAAATGAAATGAAATGAAATGAAATGAATGAAAACTTAAAATTATGCCAAAACATGGAAAAGTAAATAGTGAAATAAAACAGAATGTAGAGATGGAAAATGCATATTGATTCGTAAAAATGTGAGCAGAGAAATGAAATGACTCCCATAAAAACAGAAAATAGAACAAAAACAAGTAAAAACAAGTAAAAATTCAGGAAAATGCCAGAAAATCACCAACACAGAGTGTAAATAAAAATAAAAGTAACAAATAAAAATGCAAATAAAATTTTATTTCAATTGAGCGACAGGCGCACAGTCGCACAATTACACCCACACAATTACATATACGAAATCGGTGAGCGGGCGAATGAGTGCATGAATGAGTGGGTGGGTGAATGGCGGAAGCGTCAGTAGGCGGGCACCTTTTTTGCTTAATCAGTGCCGCCACTCTACGCAGCACAATTAGCATTTATTTCGTTACCCTTGCGCCGTCTGCCCCCTGAGCCAGACAGACAGTCGCGCACAGACTCAGGCACTCACACGCACACACACACACACACTCGCGCACACATTGAGCAGCGCCACATACATATTGACTTGGCGCACGACGGCGCTTTGCGACTTTTTGTCGCGCCATTACGTCTGCAGTGCCGTCATAATGATGCCACCATTTTTGTTGTTTTTATTTTACCGCTGTTTGTTGTTGTCATACGCCTTGTTTCGGCTTTTTTCTTCTTGTTTTTGTTACATTCTTTTATCTCGTCGCATCGTGCAACCGCCAGCCGCGATAGCGCCACAAGTGACAGTACACGCAATTACTGTTATTTTACTTTTATTTTTTGTTGCTTTTGTTGTCTGTCGTTTGCGCCATGCAGCAGAGATTTTTTTGCTTTTGCTTTTTATTTATTTATTTGTGTATTTGCTGTTTTTTGCGCATTTCACTTTTATGCAGTGTCCTTTTTTGTCTTTGTGGCTTTTTTGTTGCAATGTTTTGTTGTTTTAATGTTGCTGTAAGTAATGTGAATTATGCATATTAGGACGAATAAAATCAAAATTAGCACAAAATGTGTAACTTTCAAGCGATTCGTTGTCGCTGTTTTTGTCGCAGGGTTTGTGCGCTTTAACCTCTTTATGTGCTGATGTCCATAAGTGATGGGCGGGAGGAAGGGGAGAGGGGGAGCGGTGGTTTTTGAAATTGGGAATTATGTGGGCAAATGTTAATTTGAGTGGAATTTAATGTAATGTGCATTCAAGGAGTGGAACAGTGAATGTGAAACGGGTGGCACATTGTAGATGGGGCGAAAGAGTTGTTTCAGAAGAAATAAGGAAGGAAAGGGAGAAGGTAAGAAAAATAGTTACAGAAGCAGTGATGTAGGGTTGAGAAAGGTGTGAAATTAAGTCATTAACATAGAAATTGAGTTAAGGTGATAAGTATGGAGAGGGAGATTTAAAGAGGTAGGGAAATAAAGAGGGGAAGATAAATAGACAGATGGAGACGTGGGGAGATGTAAAGGCGAAGAGATACCAAGATTGAAAATCGAGGCATGGAGGTAGTGAGACGAAGAGATAGAGATAGAGATAGAGATAGAGATAGAGATAGAGCTAGAGATAGAGATAGAGATAGAGATAGAGATAGAGATAGAGATAGAGATAGAGATAGAGATAGAGATAGAGATAGAGATAGAGATAGAGATAGAGATAGAGATAGAGATAGAGATAGAGATAGAGATAGAGATAGAGATAGAGATAGAGATAGAGATAGAGATAGAGATAGAGATAGAGATAGAGATAGAGATAGAGATAGAGATAGAGATAGAGATAGAGATAGAGATAGAGATAGAGATAGAGATAGAGATAGAGATAGAGATAGAGATAGAGATAGAGATAGAGATAGAGATAGAGATAGAGATAGAGATAGAGATAGAGATAGAGATAGAGATAGAGATAGAGATAGAGATAGAGATAGAGATAGAGATAGAGATAGAGATAGAGATAGAGATAGAGATAGAGATAGAGATAGAGATAGAGATAGAGATAGAGATAGAGATAGAGATAGAGATAGAGATAGAGATAGAGATAGAGATAGAGATAGAGATAGAGATAGAGATAGAGATAGAGATAGAGATAGAGATAGAGATAGAGATAGAGATAGAGATAGAGATAGAGATAGAGATAGAGATAGAGATAGAGATAGAGATAGAGATAGAGATAGAGATAGAGATAGAGATAGAGATAGAGATAGAGATAGAGATAGAGATAGAGATAGAGATAGAGATAGAGATAGAGATAGAGATAGAGATAGAGATAGAGATAGAGATAGAGATAGAGATAGAGATAGAGATAGAGATAGAGATAGAGATAGAGATAGAGATAGAGATAGAGATAGAGATAGAGATAGAGATAGAGATAGAGATAGAGATAGAGATAGAGATAGAGATAGAGATAGAGATAGAGATAGAGATAGAGATAGAGATAGAGATAGAGATAGAGATAGAGATAGAGATAGAGATAGAGATAGAGATAGAGATAGAGATAGAGATAGAGATAGAGATAGAGATAGAGATAGAGATAGAGATAGAGATAGAGATAGAGATAGAGATAGAGATAGAGATAGAGATAGAGATAGAGATAGAGATAGAGATAGAGATAGAGATAGAGATAGAGATAGAGATAGAGATAGAGATAGAGATAGAGATAGAGATAGAGATAGAGATAGAGATAGAGATAGAGATAGAGATAGAGATAGAGATAGAGATAGAGATAGAGATAGAGATAGAGATAGAGATAGAGATAGAGATAGAGATAGAGATAGAGATAGAGATAGAGATAGAGATAGAGATAGAGATAGAGATAGAGATAGAGATAGAGATAGAGATAGAGATAGAGATAGAGATAGAGATAGAGATAGAGATAGAGATAGAGATAGAGATAGAGATAGAGATAGAGATAGAGATAGAGATAGAGATAGAGATAGAGATAGAGATAGAGATAGAGATAGAGATAGAGATAGAGATAGAGATAGAGATAGAGATAGAGATAGAGATAGAGATAGAGATAGAGATAGAGATAGAGATAGAGATAGAGATAGAGATAGAGATAGAGATAGAGATAGAGATAGAGATAGAGATAGAGATAGAGATAGAGATAGAGATAGAGATAGAGATAGAGATAGAGATAGAGATAGAGATAGAGATAGAGATAGAGATAGAGATAGAGATAGAGATAGAGATAGAGATAGAGATAGAGATAGAGATAGAGATAGAGATAGAGATAGAGATAGAGATAGAGATAGAGATAGAGATAGAGATAGAGATAGAGATAGAGATAGAGATAGAGATAGAGATAGAGATAGAGATAGAGATAGAGATAGAGATAGAGATAGAGATAGAGATAGAGATAGAGATAGAGATAGAGATAGAGATAGAGATAGAGATAGAGATAGAGATAGAGATAGAGATAGAGATAGAGATAGAGATAGAGATAGAGATAGAGATAGAGATAGAGATAGAGATAGAGATAGAGATAGAGATAGAGATAGAGATAGAGATAGAGATAGAGATAGAGATAGAGATAGAGATAGAGATAGAGATAGAGATAGAGATAGAGATAGAGATAGAGATAGAGATAGAGATAGAGATAGAGATAGAGATAGAGATAGAGATAGAGATAGAGATAGAGATAGAGATAGAGATAGAGATAGAGATAGAGATAGAGATAGAGATAGAGATAGAGATAGAGATAGAGATAGAGATAGAGATAGAGATAGAGATAGAGATAGAGATAGAGATAGAGATAGAGATAGAGATAGAGATAGAGATAGAGATAGAGATAGAGATAGAGATAGAGATAGAGATAGAGATAGAGATAGAGATAGAGATAGAGATAGAGATAGAGATAGAGATAGAGATTAAGAGATTAAGGGGGGCACTCCATGAAATGGTTTCAAAAAATCGATTTTTTTTTTTTTGCTTTAATCGAAAGATATATTATCCGAGAGCATTATTGCAAAGTTTCAAAGTCGAACTCTGAAAACTTTCGGAGACACAGTTCTTTTCATCGACGCGCGCTCCGAATAACTTTGGAACGCGTTTCCTCATAAACACGTTTTTGTAGTCCGTCCACATGATAAAAAAAAACTACTGAACCGATCTACACGAATATATACTCGTTTTGTAGGATATTGAACAGAGAAGTGCATGAACCTCTGAAATCTATTAAAAAAAAATTTTTACTGTTTTTTTAATAAAAACCAGTAAGAAAAAACCAACTTTTTTGTAGTTTATATGGCTTTGTTGCTAAATTTTGAAAATTTTTATAGTTTTTGAGGTTCACGCACTTGCGACAAGCCTGCTGATTAATTTGATATATAATTTGTATGTTTCAGACTTTACCTTCGGACGGCATCGTGTGGACGGGGAGACGTCTTTTTTTAAACCAAGCCTCGGAAGATGTTCAATATGTTTGCCATTTTTAATTTTTTTATGTATAACTTTTTTTTTTGAACTTTTAGCTAATACCTACAGATGTTCCAAACGGATTGTTCCTGTCTCTTTCTTTTTTGTACAGTAAAATAAAGAAAATTGGTAATTTTTTTGAGCGTTTCATGGAGTGCCCCCCTTAAGAGATTAAGAGATTTAGAGATTTAGAGATTTAGAGATTTAGAGATTTAGAGATTTAGAGATTTAGAGATTTAGAGATTTGGAGATTTGGAGATTTGAAGATTTAGAGATTTACTGATTTAGTGATTTAGAGATTTAGAGATTTAGAGATTTAGAGATTTAGAGATTTAGAGATTTGGAGATTTAGAGATTTTGGGATTTTGAGATTTAGAGATTAAGAGATTTAGAGATTTAAAGATTTAGAGATTTAGAGATTTTGGGATTTAGAGATTTTGGGATTTTGAGATTTTGGGATTTTGAGATTTCGAGATTTTGAAATTTAAAGATTTAAAAATTTAGAGATTTAGAGATTTAGGGATTTAGAGATTTCGGAATTTTAAGATTTAAAGATTGAAAGATTTAGGGATTTAGAGATTTAGAGATTTTGAGATTTTGAGATTTAGAGATTTAGAGAATTAGAGAATTAGAGATTTAGAGATTTAGAGATTTTGGGATTCAAAGATTTTGAGATTTTGAGATTTCGAGATTTTGAAATTTAAAGATTTAAAAATTTAGAGATTTAGAGATTTAGGGCTTTAGAGATTTAGAGATTTTGAGATTTAAAGATTGAAAGATTTAGGGATTTAGGGATTTGGAGATTTAGAGATTTAGAGACTTAGAGATTTAGATATTTAGAGATTTTGAGATTAAGATATTTAGAGATTAAAATATTTAGAGTTTTAGAGACTTAGAGATTTAGAAATTTAGAGATTTACAGATTTAGTGATTTTGAGATTAAGAGATTTAGAAATTTAGAGATTACGAGATTTCGAGATTTAGAAATTTCGAGATTTAGAAATTTAGAGATTTAGAGACTTAGTCGCTCAGAGATTTTGAGATTTAGAGACATAAAGATTTAGAGATTTCGAAATTTAGAGATTTCGAAATTTAGAGATTTAGAGATTTAGTGATTTTGAGATTTAGAGATTTAGAGTCTTAGAAACTTAAAGATTTAGAGATTTAGTGATTAAGAGATTTAGAGATTTATCTATAGATATATAGATATAGAGATAAAGATATATAGAGATACAGATGTAGTGAGTTAGTGATTTAGTGATTTAATGATTTAGTTATTTAGTGATTTGGTGATTTAGTGATTAAGTAATTTAGTGATATAGAGATAATGTGATGTACTATAGGATAGAGTTCCTAATGAATGAGATTGAGGCTACATACCAAACTTAATCGACTTAAATTAAGAAGAAAATGAAACCAATTTCAAACCAAATGTTGACATTTTGCTTCGATAGTTGGTATGATGGGAAATAAAAAATATTATGTAAGAGAGTAAATTACTTAAGGCGAAAAGTTTACTCACGCCATGTTAATATTTGTGATATGCACATTAATTGTTTGTATGTAAATACAGCCGGCATTATACATACAATTAATTGTCATAATATTTGCTCGATATTCAATAATGATTCGCTATCAGCAATGCAAGACACATAAACTAATTGGCTGACATTATGGATTATGGCCACCAATTAGGTGGTGTTTGCTATGACATTGTCAGGGCATCAAGTTTATGCGCAGTTTAATGACCTTTAGCAGACAATTACATGAGCATAAATGCAAAGCTAATGAAATTGTTATGACAGTGACTGAAGCGGATGAATCAATCAGCTTAGCGGTAAGTCAAATCAATATGGTTTAAAATAAATTCTGCAGCATTTCAAACGATTTCAGTTATCTGCGATTGAACAAATTTTTTTTATTAATTAATAGTTGAAAATAATTTTAAAAAAGGCAGAAAGTGAATTAGTTTCTTTAACAAAAATTAGAATTTTAGAATTAAATTTTTGGAATAATTCAGTTTAGAAATGTCTACATTTTTTGGCCACAACTAACCAATATTCAAGTTGCTACTTCACTTCACTTCATTTTGTATTCAATTGTGATTTTTTTGCCTTTTTCACGCTTTTAAATTTGATGCTAGAAGACAGCGTTGAGCGCATAGCGTGTCAAATGTTGAGTAATACAATTTATCATTCACACTTCATAGGAGCAGCAAATCAACTTGAGCGGCAGCAATATTTGCTGGTGTTGGTGTTGCTGTTGTTGCTGGGCTGTCGCTGACATATGCGCTGTTGGTGTATTCAAGTTGAAATTTATTTATGCACACGTACAAGCCGCGAGACACAAACTCGCTCACACATATATATACATATGTATGTGTGCAACATATCATTGACTTATGGTAGTGATGTGCGTATTGTTGTTGTTGCATTTTTCAGGTCATGTGCATTTTTTGCCATTTTCTGCTCCTACATCAAAGTTGCCATCAACATTTTATATTATTTTTTTTTTTGTCATTTTCGTATATGCAAAGTTTCTGCAGTTCAAAGTAGGTGTGGTTGGTGGCGCAGCAGTGTTGCAACACTCACACTCTCACCCGCATGGCTGCTTATTAATGTTAGCTGCAGGTAATGGCAAAAACTATTATTTCGGATGGGCTCTGCGGGTGGAAAGAAAAGTAAAGACGTCATTGCATCAGTCAATATGCGCAACTCTGCTTGCTGCTATTAGTTCCGTGCAATTTCCGTAGCATACTTTTGGGAGGCAGCATCAATAGCGTCGTAAGCAACAGAATAGAACCGAAGAAAATACGAACGCAGAGACTGTGTCAATAAGAGAAATAAATTGGAGAATTTGAAAGGAGCCAAGAAGGCAGTTTTTGCTGCGGAAAGAGACAAACGTCAGCGAAAACGGCACACTATGTGTGTGTGTGTGTCTGTGTGTCACAGCAGGAGACACAGCAATGGCAGAATGTGTGAAAGAGCGCAATGCCACTGGCAGATATACAACAACATTGCTAGTGTTGTTGTTGCTTCTATTATAACTACTTTAAAGCCTTTTAACATTAATCAACGCTACGTGGCAGCGAAATCAAGCAGCGTTTATCTGCCAGCCGGAACGTTCCACGCCCACTCAGGTACGCGTGCGCCACCCCACATCCACGTTTGGCTTTATTGATGACGACGACGACGACGACGACGTTGTTGATGTTGATGGGATCGGTGTTATGAATGTTGATGGCAGCACTAACGTTGCTGCTGTCGATGAGTGAGAACACAGTGACAGACAGAAGGACATACAGACCGACGGGGACAGACAGAGGAACGAGCAATGCTGCGAACGGAAGTGTGAGTTGAGGCAGCGGCGAAGCACAGAAGCGCGAAATTGATAGAATTTGCTTGCCAACATTGAAGGCAACGAAATCAAGCTGGAATCGTAGCCATTCAGCTGCAACTAATACAAAATTCACATTGAATGCAATTTTCGCTGGGTAAGCGTAGCTTTCGCCTTATCAGATTCACCAACATTTGTGAAGATTTTCATTTCCTTATTTTCTTGGCAGCAAAACTTTCAACAGTTACAACGAAATCAGATGAAAAAAATGGAAATAAAAATATTCTATAAAATCGGCAGACTCATTTGAAATTAAGCACATCTGTACTAATCCAAACAAAACACAACGAAATTGTGCGCCCAAAACTATGCCAACATTCAAGAATTGAAAACAACTCCATGCTTAGTAAAACCATTTTTGCATTGCATACTTATAGGCGCATACTAATATTGTCTATGCCACAAGATATGAACGCTGCAACACGTTACGACACTTGACAACTTAGCAGCATTTCTAAACATTCCAAATGAACTCCAATTGAATGACTTCTGTCCTTACACCAGCCTGTGGTTTTTTTATTTTCCACGGCACTGCATAAAATAAAGAAATGCCTTGTAAAAAATTTATTTATTCGTTACTTTTGATGCTGTAATTTTCTTGGCTTTATGTCTCCACCTGTTCCCCGCCCAATCTTGCCATCATTTCGCTGGCCGCAAATGTGCGCAAAACTTTTTACAAAACTTGCCAGAAAAGGAAACAACAAAAAATTTGCTGCTGCTACTTCCTTAACTGTCATTCTGTCTAAGGTTTTTGCTCAAGTGTCGGCATTTTCAGTGCATGCGGCGTGCCAAAGCTGAAATTTTTCATTTCTAAAAATGAAAACAAAAAAATACAAACATGGACCGCGTTCGTGCGGCATGAAAAATCGACCACAAGAGCATAAAATCATGAAGCAGCGCCAAAAACATAGCGGCAGAGGTAAAAAAATTATACAATAGTAGCAAAAACTTTGCTCACACATATAAATACATACAAATAAAAACAATCTAACATAGAAGCAGCAAAGGGCATAAAAAATTACTCACGCTCTAAAATATGAGAAAAAAATCTTGTTAATAAAATCGACTGAGGTATGGAACGACGAAGAATGTTTTGGGGTAGATGTGTGACAGTTTTTACATTTTTAAGACATTTTCGAAAATCATGTTTAGTCTTAAAAGATATATTTTGGACTCTTAACACTTCAAATTATTTAAAAAAAAAATGCATTTTCTGCTATCAAATACTTCGTTAGTGAGTGTCTGCTTTCTAAACTAGAACTGTGCAATTTTTAAATTTTAGTAGGAGAACACGGATCAAAGACGGACTCGTCAGAAAGATAAGATTTCGTACTAAAAAAACTTTTCAGACAGTTTTGTGATTGATTGACTCAAATCTGTTTGAGAGCGGATCAAAGATGGACTCGTTAGAAAGATACGATTTCGTACTAAAAAAATGTCTCAGACAGTTTTGTGATTGATTGACTCAAATTTGTTTGAGAGCTGATCAACGATGGACTCGTTAGAAAGATAAGATTTCGTACTAAAAAAAACTTCTCAGACAGTTTTGTGATGGCTTGACTCAGTTCTGTTTGAGAGCAGATCAAAGATGGACTCGCTAGAGAGATAATATTTCGTACTAAAAAACTTCTCAGACAGTTTTGTGGTTGCTTGACTCAGTTTTGTTTGAGAGCAGATCAAAGATGGACTCGTTAAAAAGATAAGATTTCGTACCAAAAAACTTCTCAGACAGTTTTGTGATTGATAGACTAAGTTCTGTTTGAGAGCGGATCAAAGATGGACTTGTTAGAAAGATAAGATTTCGTACTAAAACAACTTCTCAGACAGTTTTGTGATTGATTGACTCAGTTTTGTTTGAGAGCGGATCAAAGATGGACTCGTTAAAAAGATAAGATTTCGTGCCAAAAAACTTCTCAGACAGTTTTGTGATTGATTGACTAAGTTCTGTTTGAGAGCAGATCAAAGATGGACTCGTTAGAAAGATAAGATTTCGTACTAAAAAAACTTCTCAGACAGTTTTGTGATTGCTTGACTCAGTTCTGTTTGAGAGGATATCAAAGACGAACTTGCTAGAAAGATAAGATTTCGTACTATGATAAAAAAACTTTTCAGACAGTTTTGTGATTGATTGACTCAGTTCTGTTTGAAAGCGGATCAAAGATGGACTCGTTAGAAGGATAAAATGTTGTACTAAAAAAAACTTTTCAGACAGTTTTGTGATTGATTGACTGAGTTCTGTTTGAGAGCAGATCAAAGATGGACTCTTTAGAATGATAAGATTTCGTACAAAAAAAAACTTCTCAGACAGTTTGTGATTACTTGACTCATGATTGCTTTTTCTTCATTCTTTCTCGCCAGGCGAGTGAAAATGTGAATAGTTTTATGGTCCTGACACTGTAACAGCCAATCAAATGCCATTTTGGTTTCACCGATTTCGTTCAGTAATTGTGATGTCAAAGATGCACCACGCTCTTAAAGGGGAACTGGCAAAAGTGGTCCATAAAATCATGGAAATGGTCGAATCAGCTCGTCATGTAAGTTCCCATGAACTAAACATTGCACAAACAACTTTTTGGAACCACTTGAATAAGACTAGAAATAAAAAGAAGCTCGATGGATGGGTGAATCGAATTTCCATTTGCAAATCGCTTGTGAATCGCAACAAAATCGATCCATCTCTGAGTAAAATCGATTGTCCCAGTTTTTTCTCCCTTTCCCTTTCTCCTGGAAAGGGAAAGGGAAATTTTATTTACAAGTTCTCGAACAAGTTTTCTGACAAAACTTCTTTGACCTAAATCGTATCATCCTAACTTTGCAAAATAAAGCCTTCAATTTCATTTCAAATAATGGACTTTGTCTTACTACTTTCGAAACAAAATGTTCTTGACCAGGTATCGACGTATCATCAAAGATTTAAGTACACAACAAAGTTCATAAACCACACACAAGTTTTACCCCACATCCAACATATCGTCACTTCGAAATTCCTCTACCACTACTAGAGACATGAACTAAACAGAAACAATGCATAACGCCAAATTGTCTCAAGAATCTGGCTGATTATATCAAAAAGAAAGCACCAACAACAACACTAATAAAGCGTACAGCAAAGCAACCAACAGACAAAATATTCGTAGCGCAAAACTTCCGGAAGAGCGTGCGACATTGTGCTGCCGCTGTTGAACTTGTTCAGCCCCGCCCCTGTTGCCCAGTAAACTTTGCGCCGTCAGCTCCAAGGCCCATGGCAGCGTGCCGTTCAGTGCGGAAGCGTCCATCACCTGGCCTCCATCGTATGGCCAACTTCCTGTACGAGCGCCTGTCTCCATCAATAAAATGTCAAAGCGACACACGAGCGCACTGGCCACTGCGTTGACCGAAATATAAAAAGCCAACTTTGCAGTTGCGCCAAAACCCTCGCTCGCACATACTTTTGCTAATATTTTAAATGAGATATAAAAGCAAAATAAAAATAAAAATAACCAAAAACTTATTTGTGCACAGAAAAAAAATATGGCCGTCGAACAAAGAAAGCCGACAGGATCAAGTCGCACACACACACACACGCGCGCACTTCTGGACGTTCGCTGTCATTGATTTATTTACTGCGCGGCGCATTGAGCGGCAAAGCGCAAAGTTCGGCGCCGTCAGCGGAAGCGGCATACAATTTTTATTGCCATCTTGTGGCGCATTTTATTTTCGTTTTATTATTTTGCTGTCGTTGCTGTTGTGGTTGTTGTTTGTATCTCAATTGCTCTCGCACTTAGTTTGGCGTCTTCGCATGGCTTTGACTGCTGCGCCGTTTTGTTGTTGTGCTTGTTGTTATTGCAGTGCTTGGCTACCTTTATGGCTCACTTTTGTAATTTATGTCGAAATTATATAATAATTAAGTGTAATTGCTTTTTGAGTGCCACACGAACACATGCAACGCAGTGATAAGTGTCGGCCAACTGTCGCACTGTCCCTTTCGCTCGCGTTAATTTCGCGTTCGCTTTGCATTACTTTCGCTGGTGTCCGCAGTTTTAGGCCAAAAACAAAAGCACTTTTACTTTTGAACGCTTACTCCCCCTTTAGCACGCAGCGGAATATATCCTGCAGGATTTAAAAGCTCGACGAGAAGTTTCACTTCACTTGGTGGCACAACAACGGCGCCAGTCGCTACTGTCGACTTATGAATTCGTAATTAGAACATTAGGGATTCATGGAGTTATTTGCAGCAGCAGCTTTTTGCAGTCACTGATGGATGACAATGTTTTTTAAAAAAAAATTTTAAATTGAGTTTTATAATATTTGACACTGGAAGCTTTCTTTTAATTTGTTTGATTTTTGTATTCATTACAGTTTGTCATACATATGTACATATATATAAATACATAATATATATAAAGTTGAATCTGCATATCAGGTAAACATAGGAGGGTGATCTGGAAATTTTCCAAGCTAACAAAGATACAAAATGTTGTCTTTAAAGGTCATAACCGCATAAGGAAGGACAAAGTGTCCCCAAGCCAATTAAATGTTTAATTTTTTTTAATATTAGTAATAACGTAAGTGAAAAATTTCCAGAACTTCAGTTAAATTCAGTTAATTCCCGATCTGGGAAAATCAAAATAAAAAACAAAAATAAATACAATACAACCAAAAAATAAAATTAAATAAAAACAAAAAAAAAAAAATAAAATAAAATAAAATAAAATAAAATAAAATAAAATAAAATAAAATAAAATAAAATAAAATAAAATAAAATAAAATAAAATAAAATAAAATAAAATAAAATAAAATAAAAAAATAAAATAAATAAAATTAAATACAATAAAATCAAATAAAATAAAATAATAAATTAAATAAAATAAAGTAAAATAAAATAAAATAAAATTAAATTAAATTAAATTAAATTAAATTAAATTAAATTAAATTAAATTAAATTAAATAAAATTAAATAAAAACAAAAAAAAATTAAATAAAATAAAATAAAATAAAATAAAATAAAATAAAATAAAATAAAATAAAATGAAATAAAATAAAATAAAAAAATAAAATAAATAAAATTAAATACAATAAAATCAAATAAAATAAAATAAAATAAAATAAATAAAAACAAAAAAACTTTCAGACTAGTTGTCCGATTTGGATGGGATTATGTTGCTATAGAAAGCACTTAGATACATTAGCAGAAAAATTGGTGGGACTCAAAAATGCATATAACCTAAAAAAAATTGTTTTGTTTCTTGAAAAAATTTCTTGTATCCAGTTAAAATTTTGGAATCATACAATTTTTTATTTTGGAATTATAAATTTGTTCATAGTGTTTTATAACCAAAAAATTGGTGGGATTCAAAACTGAATATAACCTAAACAAAAATTGTTTTTGTTTCTTTAAAAAAGTTAAAATTTTGGAATCATAAAATTTTGGAATTATAAATTTGTTCAAAACATTTGTTCTCGCATAGTGTTTTACGACGTATATTTTCTTCACATTTTCATCCACCTGCGTGATAGTTAAAAAATAAAATTTTTAAATAAATTAAATTTGTTTTGTTCTTTACAACTGGATAACAGAAAAAAATTTGGCATAATAAAAAAAAATTGTTTTTGTTTCTTTAAAAAAGTTCAAATTTTGGAATCATAAAATTGTTTATTTTGGAATTATAAATTTGTTCATAAAATTTTTTCTCGCATAGTGTTTTATAAAGCATATTTTCGTCACATTTTTTTCCACCTGCGTGATACATAAAAAAAATTTAATTTTTAACCCTTTGCGACCGTATTAATTTTATATATGGGTGTCATGCTGGTCGGAAAAATAAAATTTATTAATTCTTTTCAAAACTTAAGATACATGTACAGCTTTGGTGGCTGAGAGCAGACATACGACTGGAATGGTAAAAAAGCTTTGGTGGCTGAGAGCAGACATACGGTCGCAAAGGGTTAAAAAAATTAATTTTTTTTGTTCTTTACAACTGGATAACAGAAAAAAATTTGGCACAATCACCAAACTTTTTTTATATAATATATTTTTGCATAGTATATTTTTGCTTTTGTTTTGTACCTGCGTGAGACTTAAAAAAATAAAATGTAGTTCTTAAATAATTTTTTAAATACCTTTTTAAATAATTTTTTAAATAATTTTTTTATTTTTAGATTATGTTGTCAATGGCTTTCTGACAATTTTTATCAATATTTGGTGTTTTTGATATTTCAGATTTTTTCCAAAAACACTCACATCGACTGACTCAAATCATTGTGCGTCCCTCCCTCACTTTACCAGCGTCTACTTATTTTCCAGTACTCTTCTACTCTTTTTGTTCTTTACGCTTTTGTTTTAATCTCTCTGGTTAATCCCTTTCGTTGTTTCTGTCTTTTGCTCTTTTATTTTTTTGCTTTTAACAGGTTTAGTTTCATCTGTTTTATTACTTGTACACTCCTTCAATACATTTGCATTCTAGTGGATTTTCTATTACAATCACTTTCTTCATCATACCGCAATGTTTCCTCTCTCTTTTTACTATTCAACATTTAATGACATAAACCCATTTTAAAAATTACAACAACAACAAGACAACAACTAGTAAAATCGTTTAGAACCAAAACTTCCACTACAGTTATTGCCACAATAACTCCAGAAACTTCCTCATCCTTGTCTCCTTCCTTTTCACTCAATTTCTCTATACAATACAAATGAAAGAGAGAGCAAAGATCAATTAGAAAGATACAAACAAATGGCAAAACGGAAGTGCAAACTTCCATTGCCAACAAGTCAAAAGCAAAAGCGAGCACAACACTGCCGGCCGCGCCCACAAGACGCCAAGACACCAACGGCACCCTTGTAACAATAACAACAAAACGTCAAGACAAAAAGACCACCAAGTCAAGTCAAAGTCAAGTCAAATGCACTAAAGTTTTATTTCCGTTGCCGCTTTTGTTCGTTGCCTCTTCGGTTCGGTGGCGCCATTTTCCATTTTCCATTTTTATTTCCACGCGCGTCCTCTTTTACTTTATTTATTTTCACACCTGTCTGCAATCGGTTGGCTGTTGTTAGCTGAGAATATATTTGTGTGTGTGTGTGTACAACTTGTCAAGTGGCAACATGCAAGTTGTCAACAACGTAGCATCTGTAAACAAGCGCGTCAAATTAAAAAGAATTAGCTACAAGTTTCATAAAGCGAAACAACAAACAACAAAACAGAGATGCACCAGATGAGCGTTAAAAGCTGCGAATTGTTGTTGTTGGTGCAGCAGCAAACGACAGCTGCAGAATGCACCGAGCTCTATGAACTTGAAAGCTGGCGCGCGTGAAAGTGTGAACGCGAGCGGAGCACCAGTGGGCAAAAGTGAGGCGCTAAAAGGGCCACTAAAACCGACGCCCTGTCGCTGAGCAATGAACGCCAGTTTGATGGCAACATTTATGCGCGACTGGCTGTTGCTGTTGCTGTTGCGCCAACAACAACATTATGCGCTGTTGCACTTAAGTAATTATTATGCCACGCACACACACACACACACTCACAGGTATATGTATGTATGTATTAGTGCTTTTCGATAAGTGCTGCTAAGAGAAACTCCCCGAACGCTTCTTTGGCGTCAAAGCGCAAATTGGCCGCACACACATTCAACTAAATAAGTGGGATGTTGTGTTTGTTGATTTTGTTGTTGTTGTTGTTGTGCACTTTAATGTATGTGTGTGTGTCTAGCTGAGCAACACTATTAAGCCGACATTAATTAGCTACAAGTGCAACGAAGACAGCAAATCTGATTAGATGCGTTGTTGGCGGTGCTAAAAATATTGCAAAGTTTTAAAGCATCCAACTTTGAGTGCAGAGCGTGGCTTATCTTTTCTAAAATACTCATTCAGAATTGGATTTAAAACTTTGGTATTTCAAAGAAAGGATTTGAGACCGGACCGGCCGATTTCCATGGGGTTTTTGTTTTGTTGGATTCGTCTTGAGTCAGTTTAGGTTTATGCGAAAAGAAAATTCCAGAAAATCTTTTGGAAAAGTCGGAAAATCCCTGCCATGTTTGACCGCGAATCACTTGAAAACTTCTAGATCGATTTGGCTGGGTTTTTCTTAGTTGTTTTTGTAGTTGTCAGAACAAGGTTTGTATGAAAGACAATTTTAGGAAAACGGGGCGTGGCACTTTTTCACCAGCCCAAATTTTCAGACCATAACTTTGGAACCAGAAGTCACACATCAATTAACTTCACTACGAACTTACTATTTTGTCATGTCCTTCGACAGAGAGAATGGGGCGGATATTGGACAAGAGGGCGTGGTACCACTTATACAAGCAAAATCTTTATAATGGAATATCTTCAAAATTGTAAGGTGCACAGCATTGAAATTTAGTATAGTGTCGTCCCATAGATGAGTCATTCTACTGGTCAGATTTAATAGGCGGTGGACAAGGGGCGTGGCACATTTTTTGTGACCCAATTATTCCGCTGAACTATAAATCGCACAGCAATGAAACTAAGTACGAACCAACCATTTATTCATATCTTTCGGCAGAGGGAATGGTGCGGGTATTGAACAAGGGGGCGTGGCGTAGGTAAAAATGATAAAAATTGGTTTTTGAAATTGGCATGGTTCAAGCGCAGTGCATTTCTTTACTGAAACTTAGCAGCAACATTGCTGATCTGTAGCCTCAATTGCGTTAGTCAGTAGCTCTTCCTCTTCCTTTAATTGGTTTTCTTCCTCAATTTGACGACGAAGTTCGCCGGTTCAACTAGTAGTCTATATTTGCCGCAATGACACGCTGAATTGTTTGATACCCATATTGCTATGACAAATATACCATGGCTGATTTCTCATTATAGTGGGCGTGGTGGGAAGGCGTATCTGGTGGGCATGGTCAATCTTATATAACCTATGGTGACCCCTATGAAACAGAATTATTTGATATCAATATTGATTTACAGACATTTAGTGTAGCTTCATTTTGTTAGTTTATTGGGCGCGAAAAGTGGGCGTGGTCGAATCTATATTTGCCGCAATGGCACGCTGAATCGTTTGACACCCATATTGCCTTACAAAAGCATACCATAGTTGAGTATTGTTACCATAGTGGGCATAACAGGGGGGCGTGGTCAATCTCATATAGCCTATGTACTATTTCCCCAAATAAAAAAATGTTTGGTGCTTATTTTATCTAAATCAGTTCAGTGGTTTTTGCGTGATTGTAGCTCAAAGAAGCAACGACACATGGGTTTTTATATAACTAATACATACAGATATAGATATATGTATAGATATAGATAATCACACCCTTTAAATAGAACACTGAGGCTCTGCAGGACAATCTTATGGGTTAGGCCGGCCAAATTTCAGCCATAGTTTACGTATAGTTATTTTCCAATTTCTTAATTGCTCTCAGTGACGCACGCAAGGAAGATTTTGGGGTTTCAAACCTCTCTCATATAAATATCTGTAGTAGCCAAATATGATTTCGACTGGTTTTAGGTTCAAAAATTGTAAACGGAACCCCTCCCCTAATTGAATGCGATGGGCGCCACTGATTGCTCTTTATTCCCTAATAAAAACCTATGATTTCACATAGCGCTAGAAAAACGATTTATAAGTTTTTAATCACATGTTCATTAATTTTATTATTAATTTTTTTCTATTTTTGTATAAAACTTTAAGAAAATAATATTGAAATTTTCTTTTTAAAGATTAATTTTGTTTTCAATTATTTAATTAATTTCAATTTATTTTCCACTTACACAAAAGTAACCATCTAAATGTTCATTGCTTCCTACAATTCGTTTTCCAGTTACCTTTTTCGATGCCTTTGCCTTTTTATCCGTAATTCCAAGAATTAGCCAGCCATAAGGCATTGACTTTTCTTTACAAACACACACACACGCACACACACACACACACAAACAGACAAACAAAGAACTCAAACGCTTGCGGCGGCATTACTAATCAGTAATGTGTTTCTTGCCCTTTTCAAGCCACTCCTGTGACTCTCCTATAAATGTTGCGCCATTGAACTTCACTTCACATGCAACCGAACGCATTGCATTCCTGCTTCAATACAACAAACACCAAACCAAACTGAAACAAACCAACATGGAATGGCGTGTGGAAAATGAAAAATGGCCGATTATCTTTTTTAGCGTGAACGCCAAAGGAGCCACTTTGACCGCAACACAAAAAACAAACAGCTACAAACCTTAGGAGCAAACCATAAACTTGTCCACTAATTAAAATTATTAATGTTTCACCCTTACACGCCCCGCTGTTGTGCCCCTTTCTCGGCCATCCGCACACAAATCAAATACCTACAAAGGAATGCAGCGTCGAGTGTGCCGCAGTGAGTGCCGGCGCATCATTATGAACGCAACAATGCCATTAAACATACAACACACTCCCACTTAAACTGACACATACACATACATATACGAATATATATTTATGAAGAAAAAAATTTCAACACATGTAAATGCCATTCGTGGCTGGGCTCTAGTCCTGCTTTATGAGTGTCTGTCCAACTGCCGTTTGGTTTGTAGTTACTTCTCTGACACATGAATTTATAGGCTTTTGGCTGCACATTCTGTCTCTACGAAATCACATACACACATACATACACATGTCAGCATATCTAGTATGCACAGGACATGGCTACCTGACCTTTACTCGTACAACTACAATGAGTAAATATGTTTGTTATGCTCATATTTATGCCTAAAATGTTTATGTATGTGTATGTCTCCTCCTCTGGTGGGTGTATAATTTACAACATTTTAATGAAGCCCATTAAAATGTTAGAAGGCATCCGAAAAAATGTATATAATTTTGAAAAAATCAACTACATAAGTAAATAGGGTAAAGTTGGGTGATAAGGCCATTCAAATATTTGCAGTATTTTTGTATAATTGCAATTTCTTTAAATCATAACATTTTCATAGAAGTCTATTTATGATTTAAAATACTGATTCTCAAATAAATTAGAATTTTTGTACTTCATTAGAATTGCAGATTCCGCCTTTTTTAAATAACTTTTGAACCAATAAAGTCAGAGTCATGAAATTTTGACACGTGATCAAGGAGATTTTGGGTTTTAACATACTTACTTTTGAAGAAAATTCTATATAAATTTTCAAGGATATAAAGGATTTTTTTCATATCCTTTTTTTACAAAAAAATAAGAAATCAATTTTATTCATATTCTTGAGCCTTTCTTCTTTCATTTGATATACATATCGCCATATTCTAACCAGGTTAAGTATTTTTTACATTTTTTTCTTTTTTATCTCCTTCAAAACTTTGAAGTCCTTTTAAAAAGACAAAGGATGTAGAAATGAAAAACTGAGTACGCAGTATTACTATGTTTGGTCTCTAGTTTCACGCACATATGGATTTTTCCGGTGTGGAAAATGCTGTCGCACGGTGTAATCACTTGAGCCAGGTTGGAACTAGAGGTTGGATACATAAGAATCTCCCAATCAATATCCCAAGACTTCTGACGACTCCCTATCGATTTGTGTGGCCTGGCGTTGTCCTAATAGAACCCAATTCCTCTTCTATTGGCCAAAGCTGGTCACGTCTGGGCGATTGCTTTGATTGACCGATTTAAAAAAAAAATGGCTTGAGACTATAGAAAATCCCACTAAACACACAGCAAAACTTTCCTCACCGTCAATCCTGACTTGGCCATCCTTTGCACCGGATCACCACAATTCGGCCACAATCCTTTTTGCTTGACAGTGTCGTAAGTGATCCACTTTCCAGCAGCTAGAAATTCGGTGGACCAAACTCTTGTGGCCCTCATACATCGAGTTTCTCTTTGTATCCAACTTGATTAAAATGGTTCCAAGAAATTTTCTGGCCAATCGAAACAGTGCATATGAAGATCAGACTCAACATTATACATGATTTGATCAACATTTTCATCAATTGGCCTTTCAACACGTGGAATATCTTTGACATCGAAATGACCGGCAAGGAATGGATGGAACCAAAATTGCTCGTGATTTGCTGTTACAGTCCCATTTTCAGCCCCTATCGTTTTTATCGAAGAAAAACTATAAAATATTTGGTATTTTTAATAGTTGGGGTTCATCTGCGATGTACGCTCAGACAAAACTGAGTCAAGCAACCAAAGAACTGACTGAAAGCGCTCAAAGAAATCTTAGTAAAGGAATCACAAAACTGTCTGAGAAGTTTTCTTAGTACGAAATCTTATCGTTCTAACATTATATAGCCTAGTCCGATCGCAGCTATACAAAAAAAGATACAGAATACTACTCTCTTGGAAAAATACTCTTTTGGAAAAATATCTTTTTGCTGTCTGAAAATTTTGTTTAGTATGAAATCTTTCTAATGTGTTCATCCTTGACGTACGCTCAAACAAATAAAACAACCTGAGTCAAACAACCAGAAAACTGTCTGAGAAGTTTTTTGTTTTTACTTCTAGTACGAAATCTTATTCATCTATGACGCGCACTCAAACAAATTTGAGTCAAGCAACCGGAACACTGTCTGAGAAGATTTTTGTTTTTACTTGTAGTACGAAATCTTATTCATCTATGACGCGCACTCAAACAAATTTGAGTCAAGCAACCAGAAAACTGTCTGAAAAGTTTTTTGTTTTTACTTCTAGTACGAAATCTTATTCATCTATGACGCGCACTCAAACAAATTTGAGTCAAGCAACCAGAAAACTGTCTGAGAAGTTTTTTGTTTTTACTCGTGGTACGAAATCTTATTCATCTATGACGCGCACTCAAACAAATTTGAGTCAAGCGACCAGCAAACTGTCTGAAAAGTTTTTTGTTTTTACTCGTAGCACGAAATCTTATTTATCTATGATGCGCATTCATACAAATTCGAGTCAAACAAACCAGAAAACTGTCTGAGAAGTTTTCTTAGTACGAAATCTTATCTTCCTAACGTCATATAGCCTAATCCGATCGCAGCTATACAACGCAAGATACAGAATACTAATACTAAACCTTTTGGACAAATACTGGATATCTTTCTGCTGAAAAAATTGTTTAATATTAAATCTTCTAACGTGTTCATCTTAGATGCACACTCAATCACACCTAAGTCAAGCAACCAGAAAACTGAGAAGTTTTTTGTTTTTAGTACGAATCACAAAACTGTCTGAGAAGTTTTCATAGTATAAAATCTTATCTTTAAACGTCATGTAGCCTAACCCGATCGCACCTATACAACGCAAAATAAAAAATACTAAGCCATCTTTTGGAAAAATATTTATATGTATATTTTACATTTTTATTTTATTAATTTATTTTGTGTATTAATTTATTTTATTAATTTTTTTGGTTTTTCTATTAAAAAAAACATCTATACAACGCAATAAACAAAATACTAAGCTATCTTTTGGAAAAAATATTTATATGTATATTTTACATTTTTATTTTATTAATTTATTTTGTGTATTAAGTTATTTTATTAATTTTTTTGGTTTTTCTCTTAAAAAAAACACCTATACAACGCAATAAACAAAATACTAAGCCATCTTTTGGAAAGACGCACACTCAAACAAACCTAAGTCAAGCAACCAGAAAACTATCTGAGAAGTTTTTTATTTTTAGTACGAAACCTTACGAATCACAAAATTGTCTGAAAAGTTTGTACGAAATCTTATCTTTGAAACGTCATGTAGCCTAACCCGATAGCACCTATAAAACGCAATAAACAAAATACTAAGCCATCTTTTGGAAAAATATTTATATGTATATTTTACATTTTTATTTTATTAGTTTATTTTGTGTATTAATTTATTTGATTAATTTTTTTGGTGTTTCTATTAAAAAAACACCTATACAACGCAATAAACAAAATACTAAGCCATCTTTTGGAAAAATATTTACATGTATATTTTAAATTTTTATTTTATTAATTTATTTTCTGTATTAATTTATTTTATTAATTTTTTTTTGGTTTTTCTATTAAAAAAAAGCAACCACAACTAATTATCCATTCAAAAAACGCAGCCGCATTCTGCCCACTCACACTATACTCCGACCCCAAAAAAAGGATTTTGTTTACCACTCAAACTGAAATTTTGAGAGTTCTCACAAAAAAACTACAACAACATCAACCAAACCAACTCAAATGAAATGAAATGAAATAAAATGCCGATAATAAAACGTAAAACATACAAACGTACAAACATTAAGAACGGCACATGATCCTTGATAAAACAGCAACAAATTTTTTTTGTTGTTTTGTTGTGCCTAATATGCGGCACACGCTTCCTTCACAAGCGCGCCGCGTGCTAAACTGGTAAAAGGGGTTGTAAGGGTGCGGTGAGTGGCGGCAGCAACGGCGGCATCTGGGTGCTCCTAACGACATTTAACACATCCGCTCAACATATCCGCAAAAATGACAACCCTTAAGGACACAACGCGCAACGCACTCGACGCAGTCAATTCATTTTTGCCGCAAACATAGAAGAACGTTTTGTATGTGTGTGTGTGTGTGTTTGTGAGTGAGTGCGTTGGCGTCAAGTATGATGCCTGGAGTATTTTTCGTAGTCTTTTATGGCATTTGTTGTTGTTGTTGTTTTTATTGTTGTTGTTGCATACAGTATATTCGGTAGCGTAAATTAAAAATGTTGATTATCACCAGGCAAAGTCGGTTGCATGTGTGCCTTAGCGCACGTATGTCTATGGCTATGTGTGTGTGTTTGCTGTGTGTTGTTACGCATTATTGCATTATAGTGGGTATCCATTTCATTTCCCGCCGACATTGTCGCAGCCGCGTCGTTTGCCATTGGCAAGTCAACATGGCTTATGTCGCTCTTGTGGGTATTTTGGCTTTTTGCCTTTTTCGCACAGACTACAACTTGTATCATACGAGCTGAATTTTGTATGTCTGTGTATGTGTGTGCATGTGTTCTAGTGGTGGCTGATTTCATTTCCTTCCTAATTTTTCTACATTATCGCGCTTATTGTGGCCGCTTTAAGCATTTCAACTGTCAGTGGTTCGCATGTTTTGCATATTTTCAACGCATTTTTTCTCCTCGCCAGAAGGATTTCGCTTGTTTGTGGCAGTCTACACATATAATGCATACATGTATGCGTATGTAGGTATGTGTGCATGTCTGATTTTGTACTTTTGCGGGTTATAAGCAAAACATGTTAACACTTTTATCTGCTGCCGCCTCGAGTGAGAAAGGGCAAATGGGGTTTTTAGGTTATTGGGTGCTCAATTGCTTTTATGTGCCATGGCCCACGCAAACACACATACACGCACCGACACACACACTCACACACACGCACACACACACTCTTAGACTACACATACGCCTTGCTGCGTTGCTTTATTTCACTGCAAGTTTTTATGAATGAAGTGTTTATGCGTCGACGATTCGCCTCAATATCTATGAAGTACTATGTTGGGTCAATTTGATTTGATTTAATTTTCCTTTTTTTGCGCACAAATATTTTGGGTTGAGCTTTTGTCAAGTCAAGTGTGGCGCCATACGATGTGATAGCAGGGAAAAATATTTGATAACCATGTGAAGAGGGAAAGCAGAAATGTTCCATAAATTTTAGTATAACAGAAAATGTTTTCTACTTAAATTTTTGTAACCAGTTTTTAGGTACTTAGGGCATACAAAATTCTATAAATTGCCCTTTTTCAATTTTCTGCATATTTATATGTGAGTACTTTCTCTAAGTCTAAAGTCAAAGGGCCCAATAAATCACGTTGCCTTTAACGTAAAATTTTGATGTCAAAATTGAAAAAAATTTTAAAAATTATTTCCTTTTTTAAATTGTCTTAACTAAGTTTAAAGTCCAAAAACCAATCAAATCATGTTTCTTAATAAAAACTGTTAACCCTTCATTACCTCAGATACAAAATTTTTTTAAAAATGTAAAAAAAAAGTTGAATTATTTTTCATTTCAAGTGATTTACTTGGTTTAAAGTAAAAAAACTGATTAAGTCATGTTTCTCTGCACAAACTATTAACCCATCATTGACCCTATCAGGTTTTGATGAAAAATATTAAAAACACCTGTCAAATTATTTCTCATTTTAAGCAGTTTTATCAAGCGTGAAATAATCAAATCAAATCATGTTTCGCTATAAAAACTGTTAACCCTTAATTGCTTCAGATTTAAATTTAAACAAAAAAAATTAAAACACTTTTCGAAATTTGTTTCATTTCAAGTGATTTTACTAAGTTTGAAGTCAAAAAACGGATTAAATCATGTTGCTCTATACAATCTATTAACCCATAACTGACCCGATTAGATTTTGATGAAACAAATTAAAAACAAATGTCAAATTATTTCTCATTTTAAGCAGTTTAACAGCTTTGAGGTAAAAAACCCCCATCAAAAAATGTTTCTCTATACAAACTATTAACCCATCATTGACCCTATCAGATTTTGATGAACAAAATTCAGAACACATGTCATATTATTTTTAATTTTAAGCAGTCTTACTACGTTAGGAATCAAAAAACACATTTAATCATGTTTCTTTATACAAACTATTAACCCATGATTGAGCCTATCAGTTTTTGATGAAAAAAATTAAAAGCAAATGTAAAATTATTTCTCATTTTAAGCAGTTTAACAAATTTGAGGTCAAAACCCCCATCACATCATGTTTTTTTATAAAAATTGTTAACCCTTCATTGCTTCAGGTTTAAATTTAAAAAAAAATGAAAAACACCTTTCAAATTACTTCTCAATTTTAGCAGTTTTACTAAGTTTGAAGTAATAAAACCCATTAAATCATGTTCTGTTTTTACAAACTGTAACAACCCATCAAATCATGTTTCGCTATAAAAACTGTTAACCCTTAATTGCTTCAGATTTAAATTTAAACAAAAAAAATTAAAACACTTTTCGAAATTTTTTTCATTTCAAATGGTTTTACTAAGTTTGAAGTCAAACAACCAATTAAATCATGTTTCTCTATACAAACTGTTAACCCATCATTGCCTCAGATTCAAATTTTCAAGAAAATGAAAAACACCTTTCAAATTACTTCTCAATTTTAGCAGTTTTACTAAGTTTGAAGTAATAAAACCCATTAAATCATGTTTTGTTTTTACAAACTGTTAACCCATCATTAGCCCTATCAGATTTTCATGAAAAAAGTTAAAAACATATAAAAAATTATTTGTAATTTTAAGCAGTTTTGCAAGTTTAAAGTCAAAAAGTTATTAAATCATGTTTTTTCATAGAAACTTTTAACCCTTTGTTTACCACATCACATATTTTTTTTTAAAACCAAAAACACGTATCTAATAATTTTTTATAATTTAAATTTTTTAATATATGTTTTTTTACTAATTCTGAAGTCTTAACTTGGACGAACTTTAAGTCATTGTTCACCTCGGTTGAATTTGATTTTCAAAAAAAAAAATTAAAAAAAAACGTGTTCAATTATTTCTGATTTGGAGTATTTTCACCAAGTTTGAAATTAATAGGCCTATTAAATCACGTTTCTTCATATAACACCTTAACCTATGTTTTGCCCATTTAGACCCCGAATTTTTGAAAATGAACCTGAATGAATCTACAATTCAAAAATTATGTTTGTAGCCTCAGCAGTTTGGCCTGGAAGATGATGAATCAGTCATTCAGTTAGTCAGGACATGCAAGTTTTTGAATCTAGAATTTTTCCAAGAAATGTAAGGAACGAAAATATTGAAAAAATATTTTAAAAAATAATAAATAATAATAATAAAAGAGACGCATTTCTGGGAGTAAGGCAATTGTCAGTGAAATTGTCCCAGCTTGGCCTGGGAGATGATGAATCAGTCATTCAGTTAGTCAGCACACAAAAGTTTTTGAATCTAGAATTTTTCCAAGAAATGTAAGGAAAGAAACTATTAAAAAAATATTTAAAAAAATAATAAATAATAATAATAAAAGAGACGCATTTCTGGGAGTAGGGCAATTGTCAGTGAAATTGTCCCAGCTTGGCCTGGGAGATGATGAAGAAATAATAAATGATGAGAGAATATTAAAAAAATATTTTAAAAAATAATAAATAATAATAATAAAAGAGACAATAACGCATTTCTGGGAGTAAGGAAATTGTCAGTGAAATTGTCCCAGCTTGGCCTGGGAGATGATGAATCAGTCATTCAGTTAGTCAGGACATGCAAGTTTTTGAATCTAGAATTTTTCCAAGAAATGTAAGGAACGAAAATATTGAAAAAATATTTAAAAAAATAATAAATAATAATAAAAGAGACAATAACGCATTTCTGGGAGTAAGGAAATTGTCAGTGAAAAACTCAGCCGCAGTTGGATAATTGGTTTGAAAACCCTCCCGAAATATTAGGCTCGACTTTGAAACTACATAAAATTTGTGAATATTAAAGAATTAGGTTTTGGAACCCCCCAAAATATTGTTCTGAGTCCGCCCCTGCTTTGCATACATGTATGAACTCGCAGGAAATTCGGCCTTTGTTCATCATTAGACTGTCTTTCGAGTTAAATGGCGATTGATATAGTCTACTGAACCTTCTATAAACTTTTATTATCAATTAGACATCTTAGGCTTCTCTACCTAACGGCTCAACTAAACCATGCCCAGCTAGTTTAAAACCACTTGGCTCATTCCACGTCGCATTCGGTGCGCCGTGAAGCTCAGTGAGCCGTAATTGTGATGCTAACTTTCCATTTCACTGTGACTTATAGCCCAATGGTCCCTAGACAGCCACCATTCATGCTGTCATCGCCCCCTTTATGCTCAATTAGGCAACGTCTAATTAGCAGCAAATAAACTCATTCAAACCGAAACAGTTGCAGCCACTGGCACATACCGCATTCAGGACACAGCACATCAGAACTCAACTTTTTACCAATCGGATCGCACTTTCACCTGACTGTGTTGCCTTACAATTTATGTGCACTTCAAGCCAAAGTTCTATAGACAAGTTGACAAGCAAAACTTACTGTCTATAATGCTTTCAAACACACTCTGAGCAAATCAGTGCGAAATTCTCGACAGCAGCAAATTGTCCAGCTGGGAGCGTTTAAAGCGGCAGCTAATGAATTGCTTGAACTTGCCAGCGACAACGCCGATAGCGCAGCAATTTTTTTTTCCGGCCCAACGTTAAGCTGCTCCACTATTTCAGAGTCCAATTAGTTGCAAATGGCAACAACAAAATAGTACAAAAAACAAAAAACAAATTATAACAACAACAAAGAGAACGCTAGGATTTTCCCACGTGCTCGCATGCGACCAATTAGAGACTCGAACGTTTTCTACTCGTTTTGTATTTTTTTTCACATTTTCGTGTGTGTCGTCAGTGCAGGGCCAGAGTAATAGCCACCAAAACAACAACAACAAAAACAACAATGCGCATATTGCAATAATTGAGAGCACTTGTCACCACTGCGGTTGTTGTTGTTGCTGCTGTTGTTGTTGATATTCTTGTCGTTGGTCGCAGTCGCTGGCACATGCACAGACAAGGCGCGCTAAAACGTGTTATTCATATTGAATGTACGTATTATATATGTATATATATGTATATGTATATATATGTATATGTATATATAGCAGACACGCACACACACACACACACGCAAACATTGGTAGTGTGTGTTGCGTGTGTTGCCAACACGCCAGTGGCTTGGACACGCAAGTCTCAGTACGAGCGTTCGTATCTCTGATATTTGAACTTGTCTTATCGATTTTTTATTTTGCGCCTTTGCCACTTCGCCCCACTCGCGGCCGCCCTTTATGCAGTCTACCAACGTTTAGTGTGCTCGGCAAATGTTTGAATTTCCTGCAGCACCCTTTTTTTATTGCATGCTTCAATTTCCAACAAATATCGTTTGATTGTACTTCTTAGTAAAATTTGCACGAATTTTGCAGCACACACAAGTGAGTGATTTTATTTATTAAGCAAATATTTTATAACTTTTCAATTCTTGTTTTTTTTTGCGATGCATCTATGTGCGCGCGTTTTATTTGTCTACAGTACATGTACATATATATGTATGTGGGTATGTGTGTGTGTGTATGTATATTGTTTGTATAGATATGTAAGTTAAACCTTAGACTCCATTCACAACGCGACATGCCGTCAGCAATACACACCCACACATACCCACATATAGTATACATACACATGTAAACAACATGAAGTGAATAATAAGATTGCGCATGTTATCATATTTTATGAAAAATTAAATGTTTACACGCTCATCAATATGACTATGTAAAAATTATTTTTTATTTGCTAAGCCCTTAACATGAAAAGTTATGGCATTATGGTAGAAAAAAAATTCAAAGTACATGTTTGCCTTCAACACAGTTCCAGCAAAATGCTACATGACACATCAAGTATTTAAAAAACTCTTTCTCATACTTTCGAAACACTGTTTTTGAACCTTTGAAAAAAAACAGTACTCATTAAAAAATATGACCCATTAACCCAGTTCACCCAGGAATTCGTTTCAATGAATATATTACATTATTGAAAATTTATATAAAATTTTCTTGAAAAGTAAGTATGTTAAAACCCAAAACCTCCTTGATCACGTGTCAAAATTTCATTACCCTAACTTTATTGGTTCAAAAGTTATTAAAAAAAGGGCGGAAGCTAATGAAGTAGAAAAATTCTAATTTACTTAAAAAGATACAAAATCAATGAAGCGAGAATAATGAAATTTTGACACGTGATCAGGGAGATTTGGGGTTTAAACATACTTACTTTTCAAGAAAATTCTATATACATTTTCAAGGATATAAAGGATTAAAATTTTCAAAGGACCTTTTTTATATCCTTTGTTTACAAGTAAATAAAAAATCAATTTTATTTTAATTCTTGAGCTTTTCCTCTTTCATTTGATATACATATCAAACCATATTCTAACGAGGTTAAGTATTTTTTATATTTTTTTTATTTTTTATCCCCTTCCAAATTTTAAAGTCCTTGTAAAAGGACAACGGATGTAGAAACGAAAAACTGAGTACGCAGTATTACTATGTTTGGTGTCTAGTTTCACGTCCATATGGATTTTTTCTGGTGTGAAAATTTTTTTTAATTTTTGTCGCACGGTGTTACAATTTGGAGACTTGTGACAATTTTTAACTGATGCTTTTATAAGATTCGAAAATCTTCTATCTGTATGGCAGTTTCTAATATGGGAATCATGTACCTACAATTATAAGTAAGGACACACTCGGAGGCCTGAAAGGCCCATTTTGATACCACATATTTCACCCGTTGTTTTAAGTTTTAAACACACATTTCAAGCGATTGGGGAAGGGGGAGGGGAAGGGACCTACCGTTTAACGCTGATTCTGAACGGCGGTTGGCAGTTTTTCTTTCACACTTGGAGGTTTTTGCCATTGCGATACAATTCTTGTAATTCTCATCTGCTTCATGTGGATATCGATAGAAATAGACGAGTGTTTTACCAGCCCAAGCTGGGATTCGAACCTTGGGCCTCGGTATGAGAAGCCTGCGCGCCTGCCGATGGACTATTCAGGTCGGCTATTATACCCTAACAAGAGATACTTTTCTCAAAAATCTAAGAAATGTTAATCCCTGATCCTGGATACATCAAAGTGCATTAAATAAATTGAAATCAATATCTGTCGTACCCTTATTCGACATTTTGAAACTACACAGTTTCTGTATTTGTTTCTTTTAACTCATTTCCGAAATTGCAGGTCAAGTTTTCATTCACACCCCTCTTTTACAATCCCAGTGGTCTACCGTGCGTTTCCCATCTGGATTGGTCTCTTTCCAAAAATTTCCAACGTTTTCTAAAATTGTTCCTTCATTCTAATTGTTTCGTATCCCTTCAACACTACGCAGTCAAATCCTTACCTTTTGATAGGCATCAGTAATTTGATTTTGATGAGCAGCTCACAGCAGATTTTCATATTAACCCTTTCGCTATTTTGTTGCCATATGGCAACATGCTACTTTGTGAACGTCTGCATCCTCTATGGTTGCAAGAATACATTTTTTTTTTGGTCTTTAGTATAGTTTGAAGTTTTAGGAAAAATACGAAATTAATAAACTGAATATTGTTATAGTTAATGGTTATTGTTAATGGTATATCTTGACATAGTAAAGGAAGAAGAAGCAGAAAATTTGAGATAACTTTTTAATTTGACGTTTTCTTTCATTTTAGATACTTTATTTTTTTTAATTTTGGCTGAAGTAAATGAAGAAATATTCAAATTTTCGTTATGCGTAAAAAGTTTTATGTTTAAGTAATAATTACAGCCACAACGATGTGGTTGCTCTCATAGAATAACACTCTAAAATACAGGGTCCGAGTATAAAAATTAAAAAAATTCTTTTGGAATGTTGCTAATATAACCACATAGAAGCCTAAAACGTAAAATTTAAAATTTAACTTTCCCCAGTAAAAACCTATAGCGAAAGGGTTAAGTTGCCGTACTTACAACAACAACACCACTAGCAGTGCCATTGCGGTCTAACGCAAATATGTCGCAGCGTATACATCATCCAAAATAAGCTCATCAAAGACACCCACCTCTGCGTTTTCCAATAGCACCTCCCATCTAGCAGCAACGAATGCACATATGGCGCTCTACATAACCCAAAAATAAACTTTTTTTACAGAGGCGTGCCCCCTAACGAACGACAGATGGCATCTCCATCACCTAGAACTGCTATCGCCCACCCTGGCAGAATTTCAATCGATTAACATAACTCGCACGAGGCATTAGCCTTGTTGAGGACCTAGAAAAAAGCATACCCAAAAAAAATGTCAAGTATTGATTTTACTTTGTTTAATACACTTTGGGATATACAAATGTGACATAAGTTGTGGGGCCAAACTTTTTACCAACAGATTGTTTTCAACGGCAAAATCAGAAAAAGCTGCCGAAAGTTACTCCAATGGTCCTAAATTTTAGATATGAATTGCATTTGCAGTTTTCTGAAGGCTGTCGTAATGTGTTCACTAAATCATTAGAAAGCCATTTTCATAAAACAACCACAACATTTGTAAATAATACCAGCAGTCACCTGTAGCTTCGAACGAGTCCAATCATTTCACTGAAATAATCTGTACTCACATAAAGTTGTTTACCCGTTAAATCATGTTTACCTGTACTAACTTTTAACCGAATGTTGAATCAGAAAAATTTTTAATTTAAAAAAAAATTAATAACCAGTGTCGTAGTATTTCTCATTTGAAATGCTTTCATCAAGTTTGAAGTCTTTAAACCCATTCAATTACGTTTCCAAATATTAACTCTTAGCCCATTGTTGACCCAGAAACATTTAGATTGTAAAAAAATAAATGACCAGTGTCGTAGTATTTCCCATTTGAAATGCTTTCATCAAGTTCGATGTCCATAAACCCGTTCAATATGTTTCCTTATATTAACTCTTAACCCATTGTTGACCCAGAAGCATTTAGATTGTAAAAAAATTAATAACCAGTGTCGTAGTATTTCCCATTTGAAATGCTTTCACCAAGTTTGAAGTCCATAGACCCATTCAATTATATTTCTCCATACAACACTTAATCCTCGGTTCAACTCGTTGAATTTTGATTTTCAATAAAATAAGAAACTCGTGAAGTGATTTATCGTGAATTATTTCCCATTTGAAGTGCTTTCACCTAGTTAGACAGACTTAATCATGTTTCTCCTTACAAACATATGAAAGTAATTGATCCATTAACCCAATTATTTACCCATTTTTCTCCAAATAGCAATTTAACCCCATGGTTCGTCTTGTTAGAACCTGATCCCTTATTAGTGGAGGTTCGTTTTTCCAAATAATACTTTAAACTATGTTCAGACCTCGAATTTTAGCAAATTCCTTCTTAGTAAAAGTTTGCTTTCTACGTAGTACACCGTGCAACAACAAATTTTACACACGAAAAAACCGATATACTTGCAAAACTAGGGGCCAAATGTAGTAAAACTGCGTTTTTAGTTTTTCTCTCTGACGTCAGGATTTTTTTAAAAGGACTTTGAAATTGTAAGGACATGTTTATTTAAAAAAATTATTTTAAAAATTAAGCGCATATTAAAATAAAAATATGGGTATCAAATGAAAGAGAAAAATCCTTAGAATCTTAGAAAATTTAATGTTTTGGTGCAAAAGGACGAAGAGGTATTGAAAATGTCCTTTTAAAACTTTATCCTTGGATATCCTTGGAGATTTCCAATAGTTTTTTTTTAAATAAATATATTTTAAGGACTAATATGTATACTACCACATTCTTGAATTTCGTCCTTCTTCTTAGTAAAAGTTTGTTTTCTAATCTCAATAGATATCAGAAAAAATTTTAAATATGATAAATATTAAGTTACCCACAACGCCGAGACAAGGCCGTTTTTGTTATGAATTTTTTTAAAAGAAGAATTGAGAATTCACAAGATTTTCTATTTCCATGCCATTTCTATTAAATGTAATTATTTAAATTTAACTAATCTTTAAACTTTCTAAAAAGATTATACCAATGATGGCAAAGTGTCCTATTACCTTTGATTCTTATCCAATAATCCCGAAGGTTATATAATACAGAGCAACAAAATCGACATTTTTTTCAACCTAACTCAATCAACCTACATTTAAAAGAACTTTCCTTTCAAAAACAGATTTATTACTGTTTATTTTATTACTGGTTGACTGTTTCTAGTTACAGATCATAGCTATTTGTATATAGTTCTAGTTTTATATATCTTGAAAGGTATAAGTATCATAACTTTTTATTTCTTCACAGGTAAAGGCGGTTTCTGGGACTCAAACCCCTCAAATTTGATTTGATACAAAATATTTATTGGTGTCAAAAGTCGTGTTAAGGTATGATTTTGTTAATATTTTTTTTAATATTTTGTTTAAAACAAGCAACCAAACTATAAGCCTGACCTTCCATCTAAACTTTAAGCTTTTCTTTATTTTTCACGAAAATTAAGACTTTATCGTTTGTACGAGTATTTGACAACTTCTGGCTATCAGAATTGAGTCACTTTTCGAGCCGTAACTCGTTAGCGCTTATTGACGCTATTTGCCCAGACTCTAACCACTTGTACGCTCATTAATAGCAACATTTGTGTGTCTAGTTTCTCCGCCAGCGTTGAGCACTTTTCATTAGGTAGACTCGACGCGACTAGTTCCAGTAATTTGTCGGCGACTTGAAGCTGATAATTGAGTTGTCTGTGTTAGCAGCTGTGGCACGGCAGTCGGTCGCGCTCAGTTGCGCAGCATTTATTTTGTTGCCATCTGTTTAATGTTAACTAATTTTTCGATTTTCGTTAATTATACAAAAGTTATGCATGCAAGGAGGAGTTCAAGGGGGGCTATAAACCACCAGCCAAACATTTGTTTGTTGCAAAAGTGTTTTGCAATGGTGTGAACGACAAAAGTTATATACGAAACAATCCCCCTGTGTGCGCCACTGATTATACATATTTATTTATTTTACTTTATATATTTATTTTGTATATATTTTGTTTGTTTATGGATGTTTGTTTAATTTGCTGGGTGTTAGGTAATTCCGTTCGAACGCTTCGTGCTGAATTTGACACAAATTGTTCAGTTGGCTTTAGAAAACCAAAAACCAAGAACGTTAATTAGTATATTAAGTTGTTGTTGTAGTAAAGCGATTAATATGACTACACAGTAATGTTTTAAGTGTATTTTGAAGTAACATTTTCCGCAGCGATAACGCAGCCGATAGCAACAGTTGCTGAGTGGGGGCTGCTTCCATATGCTGTCGCTTCCATTTTGGCGCCACTTGACGCTTCTTAAGCATTCTTTTTATGTATATTTTCCCCATCCAGTAAACAGAAAACTCATCTATAGTGCTTTACAACTCCGCCCACACCATCACCTTTTTTTTTATTGGGCAATCGTAAATTGCCAAATCTGTTAACATCAAACAAAGACTGGGCCACACAAAAAGTTATATAATTTAATGATGGAAATACACTTTGTGCGAAAATTTCTTGTCGTTCTTGTGATTTGCTATGCTCGTGTTGCGCCTTATTTTAATTTTCAAATGTGACAAAATGAAAGCAAAAAATAAAAATACATTGTCCTCTTGCTTGCTAAGAAAAACAATCGAAGAAAAACTGCCAAATAAATTGTATGCAAATTCAGCAAAATTTCAACGAAATCCGTACAATGTTGAAATTCACACGAACGCACACAGTGACATGCCTGCCCACTGACCCCTAAAAGCCCCAAAAATATTCCAAAAGCAGCGACAACAACAAAAATTGTCGAAGAAAACTACAGCAAAACACAACAGCAAATCAGGAATTCAATAATCAAAAGCGAGGCATTGTAAAAAGTAGAATGAAAAAAAAAATAATTGTAGAAGGAAAATGCAAAATAACCAAATAAATGGAATATGGGCAATGCGACGAATGGCTGGCGGGCGAAAGAGCAGCCAACAAATTGCCAACATATTCACACAAAAACAATGGAACGGGCACACGACGAATAGCAGTGAAGGAAGTAAAATATTCCACTTAAATTTGGGCCACAAACACACACACACACACACACACACAGAAAAGGCCATAGTGCGTGTGCCCAGGCGCCCAACGGTTAATGTCATTCGAAAGGGACATAGTGAAGCCTCATTTCGAGACGATAGTTGCAGTTTGAAGAGGGTGCCGAATAAAAATAAGTGGGCGTAAAAGTATTGGTTGAAGCATTTTCTATACAAAAAAACGAGGGGTTAAACAAATTTTGGACTTTTGGACTAGACTTTCGGACTTTCGGAGTAAGATATTTAGCATATTGAAGCGTTTGAAAGAAAAACTATAGTCAGTTAAATAATTTATTTTCAATCGTATTAAATTTAGAAACTCCGAAAATTCGGAAATAATTGAATTTTACAAGCAAACGTTTATTTCAATTTTAAACTATTAAGCTATATTTTATCTGCGTCTTGGATTCAAGTTTTAACTAATAACCGTGGTCACATATGAACTATTTGAAGACTTTAGGACTTTTTCGGTGAAGTATATATACACATATTAGAGCGTTTAAAACTAAAATCATATCTATTTAAACTATTAAACAAAAATGTTGTTAAATTTCAGAACTCCGAAAATTCGGACACATTTTTTTACAAGTGTGCTGTGTATTTTTTGAACTTATTTTTTATATGCGTCTTAGATTTAAGTTCTAACAAATAAATTTGTTCTAATTTTTATTACATGTGTACAAATGTACTTTCAATTTATTTTAATTTTTTAATTTTTTCTAGCTTCACTTAAAGTTGGCATCAAAAGTCACTGAAGAGGCAAAAATTACAAATTATAACAAGAAAAAAATTAAATTAATTATAAAACAACCTTTATCAGACTCCAAATGCTGACTTCAAGTGTAAAAGTTTAACTCGCTCCAAAGGCTAAAATTTCCTTGACTTGGCTATTATAATTTTACTTAAAAGACTAAACTAGCTGTTGGCCAGTCCAGAAACTGTTACCACTACTATTCCTAAATCATGGTATCAGGAAAAAAATTAAATTGTTTCTAAATTTTGGAGTTTTCATTTCAGAAACTGCTTTAGTTCTCTTATCTAACCAATATCAGACTTTAAATGCTGATTTCAAGTTTATATTATATTTTTTATTCATTTTTTATTTTATATTATTTTTTTATTTTTTATTATTTTTTTATTTTTTATTATTTTTTTATTTTTTATAATTTTTGTTATTTTTTTTGTAATTTTTTAATTTTTTATTAGTTTTTTATTTTTTATTATTTTTTATTTTGTATAATTTTTTTTATTTTTTATTATTTTTTTTATTAATTTCGTTCCACTCTGAAGACTGCAATGAGTATTGGCCAGTCCAGAAGGTGCAACCTACTTCAATTCCAAAACCATGAAAAAAGAAAAAACTATTATAAAAACTCTTCTGAATGTTTATACCTTTATTTCAGAAACTGACAGCTTTTACCACTACTTCAGTTATTTTATCAAACCTATATCCGAAACCAAATGACCCCAACTTAGGAAACTAGACTCACTCAAAAAGCAGCACTTTTTTGATCTAGTTTTACTCAAAACACTGCAATATTTTATTGATTTAATTTCACTCTGAAGAGCAGTGGCGGATTCAGGGGGGTTGGGGGTTAAGACCCCCCGAAATATTAGGATCTACTTAAAAACTACATACAAATTAAAAGGCATTTTATAAATATTCAAGAACTTTTTGAACTTTTTGAAACCCCCCGAAATATTTTTCTGAATCCGCCCCTGCTGAAGACTGTCATAGTATTGACCCGTCCTGAAAGTGCAACAAACATCAATTTCCAAACCATGATATAAAAAAACTAATTACTTTTTTAAATGTTTATACTTTTATTCCTGAAACTGCCCACTTTTATCTCTACTTATCTTATCAAACCTATATCCGACTTCAAATGCTGACTCCTTTTATAAGAACTCTACTCAAAACTCAGGACTTCTGTGGATCTAGTTTTACTCAAAAGACTGCAATTAGAAATTTAAAAAAATTAAACAAAAAGAAATCAAACATTTTAATTTTTTTTACTTTTTTTTCCAGAAACTTCCAGTTTTTATCTCTACTTCAGTTCTTTAAAATCCACTCAAAACATAAAGTTTACTCTTAACTTCAAAACTTACTTTAGACTTTGAAATACCAACACTACTCGTAACTCTACCAACTTTTTCAACTCCGAAAGTCGCATTTCTGTAAGAGTTCCCGTTTCAAAAACTAAACAGCTGCGTCCAATACTTTGCACTTTGAACTCCCCCAACTGGCGCTCTTTGTTCGCTTTCATTTTTCAAGCACAACATGCCTTCTGTGCCCCATGTGGCAACGCTTTGTGGTCGTGATTTTGCGAAATTTTGTCATAAATTCGCGTTCCTGCGTGTATTGCCAGCCATTACTCTTATTTTTTTGCCATTCCTCTCTATGGTTACTGTGTTTTTCTACATACACTTTTTGTTCGTATGTGTGTATGTGTGTGTGTGTGTGTGTGTGTGTGTGCAAATTTCGATACAAAACTACAAAACAACTAAAACAAAAAACACAAACAAACGCTGCATGAATGCAGAAAGTGAAAAGAAAAAACCACAAATGGGACAAGGCACGCTAATCGTTTTTCTTTCCCACTCACACACCCAAGCACGCCAGTTCGGCGCTACCCTCATCCTTTTTTTTTTACGCTGGCCAATATTAATCGCACTACTTTTGCTACTTGCATTTCTACAACGGCTATTTACTACTATTCCCCCCACTCACCCGCCACTCACAGCAGCTTATGCGATTTTCTGCTTTTTTGAGTGTGTGTGTGTGGGTGTTTGTGTGTGTGTGGGTGGCTCACTCGCTGCTCTACTTTTGTATTCCCATTATTATTATCGTCATCATCATCGAAATCATAATCACCATCGACGTCGTCGTCGTCGTCGGCCGCATCGTCATCGCCATCATGAACATCAGCAGCAGCGCCGCCATCATCGACATTTTTTGTTTGCCATAGTACATTTTATTGATTTTTTCCCCCCAACATTCTGCACTTCTTCGAACGTATTTGTTTTATTTTATTTCCATTTCTACGATTTCCTATTTTTCGCCATTCGCTTTTGTTCACTTCTTTTATTTTTCTGTTCGTGTTCTATTTTGTTCTCATACTTCGTGGATAGATTAATGTGTGTGTGTGTGTGTGCGTTTGTGTGGTGGTTTTTGAAATCGAAATGGAAATCCATTGAAGTATGAGCAGCAGGATATGAAAATATGCCATGGGTGGTGGTTGGTTGGAAGGTCGACTGGCAGCTGTATCATTTCGTTTTCGTCACGTTTCGTTTCGTTTTGCTTTGCTTCGCTTCGGCTCAACGCATTGCAACCTCAGCGACAACGCAACGTAGCGCAGCGCAGTTTGCCAGCTTCAATGGCTGGTCTTGTGAGGGGGGATAAAAAAATGAAATTATTATTCGTCATCGGCTCGTGCTGTCATCGGCTCCTTTGACGACATTGTCGCCGGTGTCGTCGTCGGCAACAATTCGCACCCATTCTAATGCTTTGCGCCATTTATTGTTGCATGTCTGGTGCGTGCGTTGGTTTCTTGGTTGCTGACTTGGTTAGTTGGTTGGTTAGTTGCCCGACTGCTCGCGCTGGCTCTCACTCTGTTGCGGTTCAATGACAATAACCGCCGCCGTTGTGCGCAACAACAACATTGGCCGCAATCCACTTGTCGTTCGCCACGTTCATATTGGCCACACTGCCAGTGACTTTCTTTGTGACATTTATTTTTCTATTTTGGCTCAGCTTTTTGCTGTCTCTTTGCATTTTCTATGCTATATTATTCATAATGCGTAAGTCGTGTTGTGGGTGTTGCCTTTGTTTTCACTTTTCCAAAGCTTTTGGTTATCTTAATTTCGTAAAGTATCTCTTCGCAAAGCCAGCCCACGCTTACATATTCGTGAGTGGCATAGTCTACTTATGTCGAAGTGGTTTGGGTTTGGCTTTATGAGTGCCACCACAGGACATAGAATGTGGTGGTGGCTAAGCTGTGGACTGCAAATTGTATTAACTTATCAGATACTAATACAAAGCTACAACTACAACTTTATAAAAGTTTATTTATATTTATGAAAATTGCGTATCTTAGCGCCGTAAAGTTGAAGATGAATCCATACAAATTTTAAACTTTAATACAGTTTATGAGGAAGCACTTTTAATCATTAATTAACGTAGCTACGTTAATTATCAAATTAACTGCATATTGCCACAAAATTTCGGCGTGATGAAAAACCATAAAAAGTGATGACAAAACCATATTTTCTTTACAAAATCCAATCAAGATACACTTAGGTGACAGCACAATAAGTTTTCTCACCTCCAAGTCACCAATGTCGTTCTACTTAACTAACGTGTGATAGTTAAGTCGAAGTAGGAGACAGAACGCTAGAAGACTTAGCATGGTTTGTACCTCGAAACTGGAGGACATTGCCATATTAGTTCGACGCTCAGGCTGGTTTCAGCCTATAGGGAACACAGTATGAGAGGGGCTACACTCTCTTCTGGCATCACAATGGGCCTTTTCACGCCTCCGATTACTGGAACTAAACCTCGGTGAAAGCAAGGTTGTTGCATTGGATATTTCCAAGGCCTTTGACCGGGTGTGGCATAAAGCACTCGTGTCAAAATTGATTGCCTATGGCGTCGGTAGTATCTTCTCTCGTTGGATTACGACCTTCCTCTATGATCGCTCTATTCGTGTTGTAATAGACGGCATAGCCTCGGAAAAGCATTCCCTTAGCGCGGGAGTGCCCCAGGGTTCGGTCCTTTCTCCAACCCTTTTCCTCATCTTCATCAACGACCTATTGTCGTCGACGATGAATCCCATCTACTCGTTTGCGGATGACAGCACCATTTGTCATTCATATTCCTTCACAAAGCGCCCCAGCTCTGTGGAGATTGAGAGAGAACGGTGCCGTATGAATGACACACTTAATAGCGACCTACAAACAATCTCCAAGTGGGGTCAAGCGAACAGGGTCGATTTTAATCCTCGCAAGACCCAATGTAGCCTGTTATCCCACAAGCGAGTCTCCCCACATCCCAACACATCCCTGGTTATGGGTGGTGTGAGTATTGCGGAATCGGCAGCTCTTGATGCTCTGGGCATGTCCATTAAGAACGATCTTCGTTGGAACGATCATATTTTTGGAGTGTCGAAAGAAGCAGCCAAGTGCCTCGGCTTCCTAAAGCGGTGCAAAAAATATTTCACTCCGTCTGATCTCCGCATTATTTACACCACCTATATCCGACCTAAAATGGAGTTTAACTCGCACCTATGGGCGGGGGCTTCAAAACCCCATTTGGAGCTCCTGGACCGGGTGCAAAACCATGCGATCAAGCTTATAGGGGACAGTAGGGCATCCAGCTCTATTGACTACTTGGAACATCGTCGAAACGTGGCATGTGTGGTGTTATTTTACCGATACTTTTTCGGTAATTGCTCAGTGGAGATGAGCAGCTTGCTGCCGTCACTCCGGGTATTCCCTCGGACAACCCGTTTGAACACTGGCGCCCATGCATTCCACGTTAAAACGATGTTTCAGCGCACTACGCACTGCGGAGAAAATTCGTTTCTGGCCCGTTCATCGCGGTTGTGGAATGGTCTCCCTGCGGATATTTTCCCCAGCACTTATGATCTCGATGGGTTCAAGTCGAGAGTCCATAACCACTTCTCTCAAAACCCTATCTCCTAACCTTTATATCCTTTCTGAACCAACGCAATGCCTCGCATTAATAGAGGTCATCCCCTGCGCGTTTGTTTTCTTTAAAAAAAAAAAAAAACAAACTTGTTAACCTAAAATTGACAAGAAGCAGGGTACAATGGATGGGTGATTTTTTCTGATCACACTTCCTCAGATTGAAGAGATATCATTTCGATTTTTTAAAGCGATACCAATGGTTGACAGATCAGGAAGAAGAAGAGTATTTTCTTAAGCAAACAGATTATCGGATTCGGACAGATCGGAGTGTGAAATTAGTAAAATTTCATTTAATATCCAGAAAGGCCAGTTAAGGCTACAAGAAGCGGGCACCCAGAGATACGGAGTTCCTAATTAGTCTCTCTTCTAATCAATCAATCCACAATGGTTCAATCCAATGATCTAATGAGCTTTTAAAACTGCACCCATCGTAGAGAGGCCATCACATCTGATATCGGAAAGATTGTATGTTCGTACAAAACTTTCATTCGTTCAAACTTTCAAATTTCACTATGGGAGGGTTTTGCGTACAACTTTGGAGCCGAATACCATTCGAAACCAGATTTTTTACCAGCAATTTTTGTGTTTGGTTGGGTTGAACCCCCAAAACCATCCTGTGTGTGCCACTAGTCCTCTCTATGATATCACTTTATAGCATCTAAGCAAGTCAGTTAAAAAGTGATCTTGCTTTGATTCTGAAATTTTTCAGGCAACACGCCCAAATGAGCGCATTTAACTTCGACTAGGTTAGGTTAGATTATACTTAGAAGGGGAGTGTACAGCATGCACTTATACTCGGAGACCCTATTGGATCCATTGTGATTTCCTTCTTTTTTGAATCCGGTGTCCTTTCCTATCTGTTGAGTTCCCTGTAGATCCAGACGAGATCTTTTGGGAACCCTTTGGTCTTGGCTAGGAAATTGTGTAGATCATTAATCTGTGCATGAGCTATTTTCGCAACTCCATCGAAAAACCTGGCCCCAAGGGTCTGGAGCCGTCCAGTGGCGCACACAGGATTTCATTTGGGGTGGTTGCGTTCCAAATCAGATTTTGTACCAGCAATTCTTGTGTTTGGGGAGTTTGAAACCTTCATCGTTCCTGTAGTGGTGGATAGTGGAACTGCCACTGTCGCTATTGTCTTCAACTTCAACTAAAAAGTCATTGACAAGTATCAGTGCCAGCTTATCACAAGAGTTCTTAATCTTGTAGGCTTTCTTAAAGTTCAGCATGAAAACTCGACCCCAAATAATTAACAAGTTTTCGACCAAGGAACTTCACAAATTGACAAATAGGTTGCTATAACCTAATCTCATGTGTGGCATGAAAATTCTTTATGTTAAGTATTCAACACTCGGCTAACTAGTTCATTTTATTGCCAAGTTGTTTTTATTTTGTTATTCTTTTCACTAAAAGCTATTGTGTGAGTGTGTGTGTGTGTGTTTTTTTTGTTTTGCCATTGTTTCTTGTATGCTGCGCGCAATTCCATTTCATTATATTGTGGCTGTCAGTTTTTGTTATTGTTTGTATTATTTTCACCACCATCACTTCCACCGAGTGCTGTCTGTCATTGCGGCAGCGCACCAGAATGTCACCAACAGCCACAAACGCGGGGGATGTTTCTGGCAACTTCCGCTAGCTTCCGGTCCTGGCGGCGACGAGCCACCTTACACAGCTTCTGTCGGTATGTGTGATTGTGTTTATGTTTTGGCGTATCTGCTGCAGAGTCTTCTGGTAGTGTTGCTACACGCTTGGCTGCTGCTGCGTCTTATTTTTCGTCTTCGTCGTCGTCGTCGTCGTACCCACAGATTTAATTGTGTTAGTATGACAGATTGGCTCTGTCGGTTTGTCTGTCTATCGGTCTGTCAATCAGCCTGTCTCTCTGCTTAGTTAACACATTTCTCTTACCCTCACTCACTGCCAAGTCACTGTCCATCCCCTGCATTCTTCTTCTAAGCACCGCACTGACCCATTGTACGCACATTTTGTGTTTTGTTCCCTCATTGTGTTGTCTGTTGTCTCTGCTGCTTTCCTCTCATTTTTGGCAAACAATGAACATTTTCAAAAACCGACATGCCAGCACACAGCATACAAAAGATTCCAGCTTTTATTCTTTGGCACTTTTTTCATATTATTTCTATAAAACTTTTAGCATAAAATGGCTGAGACTGAAAGCTTTCCACTTTGGCAACTGGTGCTTCCTCTTACAAGTATTTCGAAAGTTTCATACAAAAATTAAATTGAAAATTGTGCTTTTATTTTTATGCCAAAAACGAAGAGGAGTGAATTGTTTAGTTGTATCTGAATGGAAACCAAAGTGAACACACGCCAAACAACTTTTTAATTGAAACTTTCTTCGTATTCTAAAAGAACTACAGATATGAATACACAAAATAGATCAAAGTGGATAAGCATTTTTGTGATAAGCATTTAAGTAAGTAAGCATTTTCGTGATCCTTGAAAGACCACAACTGAAGCTTAAGTTTTACAAAGGTCGCCAAACAATGCTTACGAAAAATTTAAGTCCAATGCAAATTTTTGTAACACGAGTGACTACAAAGCATTTTTGTCATTTTTGGGAGTAGATAGCAAATTTAAACTGAGAAGTTGATGTATTGTACTCCGAATTTGACAGTTGAAGGTAACAGCAAAATGAGTTCGTGCTTACTACGTTTCTACTTTACTTTTACCAGGAATAGGATGGCGGAACCACTAAAGCTAACAAGTCATCGTCCGCTATGACGTTTCTGATTGAACTGCAAAATCACGTAATAACTCGTAATTATGGCCAACAGTTTTAATGATTTAACCGAAAAAGTGGGTGTGAAATAAATGTCGTTTATTGTAAATTTTGGTCTTTATATATTTTGTAAAATTATGAACAATTTGCAGTGTTTTTCTATGAAATTTTGAGAATGTTTAACACAGATTTAGAAACCTGAAATAACTTTTCTATAAATGAGGTCAAGGTCAGTTGAATTTTTGCTTTCCTGATCGCTTTAGGCATCGTTTATGGTAGAGATAGCAGAGTTCAGGGTAGTTAGGTTATGTAGCATTCTTTAGAAAAATAATGGTACCGAAAACTGTAGATGTTCTCTATGAAGCCACAGCTTACTGCTGGTCCTTTTCACACACATTCATTTCTTTAAATCGATTGCATCGAAGAAATATCTTTGCCTGACAACAACCGTGATTTTTTTCCTTGTTCTCTCCTCCCGGGAGCAGAGGGCCTCCACAAGACATTGAGTTGTGTTGGTTACATTAATCGGTTGTGTTTTTCTGCCAGGGTAGGTGATTAGTCTGCTAGGTTAAGTGATGGGGCTGCCATCTATCGCCGCCGTTGTAAGCTACCGCTTGCAGCGCCATCTGTTGTGTAAGGGAGGTGACAACAGGATGGTTGGAGACTTTGCTAAGATCGGTTTGGTGCGCTGTTTTTCGCTGTATATATTTTTCTTTTGTATATATTTTGGGGGGTTTCAAATAATTCTTTAATAGTCATAAAATGCCAAAAAATTCATTTTAATTTGTATGTAGTGTTAACCCCTCTGTTACCCTAGGAAAACCTTGCACATTTGACCCTTCGGGTCATAAAATGACCCCGATTTTTTCTTTGCATTTTGTACAAAAAAGTTAAGACATTGTGATTTTAACAATTAGTTATTACTTCTATTACTAAAAACCGATTATTTGGCCTTACTGGAGTTAAATATGTTTGAAATGCAGACCATGTCCAGGTTCTTGATTTTCTTCCCGGGCACTTTAATTCTTGCGATTTCTTCAGAAGTTAAAATTATATCGCTACTAATTTTTGGACAATTATATTGTATATGTATAACAGATGATAATCATTAATCGTTAGTCGCCCAAAAATAAATGATTTCGCAAGAAAGCCTGTTCCCGTGTTTGCTAAAAATTGTACTATCTGTACCTACTACTTATTTATATTGAAAGCTTCGATCAAGATTTCATATCCGAAACAAAGTTTTCGTACCATTTGGTTTTGATCCTTTGGAACTTAAAAGCTCTTATACTGCTCATTGAGATGTATGGGCGAACTACGCCCTTTATTAAATGCCCTTTCCCCTTCCACCCTTTTCCCTTCTCGACAAACATGACCCAATAGTAAGTTCGATATTAGTGTCATTGATGTGCGACTTATAGTTCCGAAGTTATATATATATATGGATCGTTAAAAGAGTGCCACGCCCATTATTAAACGCCCATGAAATATATTCAGTGGAACAATATGTCTACATGGGGACATTGCACGAAATTGCAGTGCTGTATGACTCATAATTTCGATTTTACTCCATAGTAAAAAGGGTTGTATAGCTAGCGCCACGCCCTCTTACCAACACAAAACAAAACGAAAACGCCAGAAACATTTATCCATGAGACTTTTAAACCAAATCCAAAAAGATTCACATCGCATCGACCAACTTCTTGCGTTCAGTACTATGGGTCATAAAATGACCCTAAGGTCAAATTTGTATAGTTGCTCATTTGCACGTAAACCAGTGTTGCAAATAAAATTAAATTTAGCGTATATTCAAACGGCATAAAATTAGTCACTGAGTCCAAAGGAAAACAATTCTCTACCAGAAATAAGAAAGTTACGGCTCTTTAAAGTCAAATTTTACTCGAAAATGACCCTAAGGTAACAGAAGTGTTAAAGTCGATCCTAATATTTCGTGGATTTCCCCTGAATCCGGCACTGGCATGTAATATTGCGTGGTAGTGAGTGGAGAAGGATCATCTGAGGATTAGAGTTTGGGTTAGGGAATATTTAAAGCACAGGACAAATTTGAAAAGTGCGGAACCATGCACCAGGTAGAAGTCGAACCCACGACCTCTGGGATGATAAGCTATGGCACTCAAGCCAGGCTATCGAGGCTGGCAACAACCGTCACATCAGCTCGAAAATGGAGTTGACTTGAGAATGATGCCCAATTTTTTAGTTCCAAATTAGCAAAAAACTGTAGATCTTGTCCACCAAAATACAGCTTACAGCCATTGTATCGACCTGAGATCTTCGCCTGACAACAAACGTCACATAAGCTGATCCTTGAAAATGAAATTATCTTGAAAATGGTGCCTAGCTTTCAGTTCCAATGGCAAAAAATTGCAGATCTTCTCCTTTAAAATACAGCTTTCAGCTGGTTCTTGACGCATTTATTATATTAATATTTTTGAATCTATTGTGTCGATCAATGTCTCCGCTTGACAACAACTGCCACGTAAGCAACAAATATTTTGGCCGCTTCAAAAAATTATCTCACCGAAATGAATTAGAGAATCAACCAAAAGTTTCACGTCATTATGCACAAAATTACGCTAAAAACCATAAATATAAGCCAACAACAAAAACAACACCAAAAAAACACCACATTGCTGACGTGCTAAAGCAGTCAAGAAGCAACTCAAGTCACAAATGACAACAACAAATCACAGGAAAAAGTGCCAAACACAAAATTGGAGCGAATTATGAGCGACCAATTGTTGGTGCAGTGGTTGTTGTTGTTATTGCTTTTTATATGATAATATTAAAAAAAAGTATGTATAGTCGATATTAAGCCAAGTGCCGATAAGATAAGCAAAACGACACAAAAGAGAGCCGCATGCCGACGAAGACAAACATCGAAGCGAAATTGAAAAAAATACAAAAAGTGCAAAAACAAAAATTGAAAGAGAATGTTAATGTGAAAAAAGTAAACGTTAAGCAAACACTGATAAATTAGCTGCAGACAGAGAGCGCCGACATTCTATAGTGAAATGATAAAACGAATTATTTCATTATTGCGAGAGAGCAAAAAAGTCGACAATCAACAACAATACAACGCAATACGGCAACGAGCCGGTAAAACGAGCCACAACAATAACAACGGCTACGAACATTGGCTCGAGAACAGATCGACACAGCCACTCAGACAAAACAAACAGACAACGAAACGCAAGCAAAATCTTAAGAAATTACGTGCTTTTAATTTATAGAAATGTAGAAAAAGTTGATTCAAATGAAAAGCGAGGGAAGTTTTAAAATTTAAATAAATAATTTAGTATCATCTTAGTCGTTTGTTAATATCGAGAGGCCATCGTCGAGGTAATCAGTCTCAAATAGTTTAGAAATTATCAATTAGATTCGATTCTAAGTTTAAAAAATTATGTTAGAAAGCATTGCGTATGTTGAAGTATGACAAACGTTCTATTACTAACAAACTGTACGGCGTCAGTGAATCTCGAAATAAGGTCTCTCCTTGTCTCTTTGTCTTCCGATAAGCTATCATCGCCTTGTTACAGAAAACAGAAGCTTTAGAGTAAAAATTGTTCACCACTGATTGAACTTAAATTATACCAGCTTACTGAAAATCCTGGGCGGCAAGCTTTAGATCTTTTAATCTTATGCCGTTGATCCAAGTCATTGTTTTATTAAGAACATTGTTTAATCTATACAATCGATTTTAAGATCGGTTCTTTTGAAATATGGTTATTTTTGGAATTTATTTGAAACCTAATTGAAGTCAGAATAGTGAGGATAGCATCTGAGGCTTGGATGGATGGATGAATGGATGTGAGGGGGAGCTGAGGAAATAACTTAAGGGAGGTCATTACCTCAAGCACTCAGGCTTTATAGCCCATTGTACTTAAGGCTCAGGAAAAAGGTTGATAGAGGAGATTGGAATGGGAAAAAGAAAAAGAAAAGAGAAAGTGAGTGGAAAGGGAGAAAGGGTTATGAGATCTCTTGTGCAAATTTCCCGGACTCATTAATGAATCTCAGGAGATCACACAGGGTGAGATACTGAACTTCGTCCATTCTCTGAACCCAGCGTGCGCAATCTCGTTCTAGAGAAGGCAGGACATGCACAAAGAAAGTGCTCTGTACTATCTACCTCCTGCAGGCAAGACATACAAGTCGGATCTTCGATGATGCCAACGTTGGCCATATGTCGCCCCCATGGATTGTGTCCTGTGATTAACCCGACCATTCGACGGAGGTCATTCCTTTCCTCAGCTTCTGGAGGAAATTGCCTGCTTTCCTGTTCAGGCTTTTCACAAAACACTTTGCAGTTTTACAGCTAGACCAACGTTCTCTATGTAGGTTATTTACACAGGACTTGATCCAGTCCAGGGTTCCTGCTAGCCTGGTGCTGATTATTGGTTCTGGTCCCATGGGTGTACGCCCTGATCCGCAGTTAGCCAGTTCATCGGCAGTTTCGTTACCTAGAACACCGCAGTGTCCCGGAACCCAAATAAGTTGGAGCTTATTACGTCTCGCGACTGATTTTAGCTTCATCTTACATTCTTGGACAATCTTAGAGGTAGCACGTGCGTTCTCCAGGGCCTTAAGTGCAGTTTGATTGTCACTAAAGACTCCTATATGTTTCCCGCACCATTTCCTCCCGATTATCTATTCCGCTACCTTCAGAATGGCGAAGATTTCGGTCTGAAAGACGGTAGTCAGCCCACGCAGTGAGTAGTAGCACTTGACATTTCCATCGAGGTGCCATCCAGCTTCAGTACCTTTATCGGTCTTGGATCCGTCAGTGAAGAAAATATCCGTCAGATCCCCTAGCATGGCCTCTGGGTTGTCCCATTGGCCGCGCGTTGGGAACCTCACTTCAAAGTTTCTCCCAAAGGATACTTCGGGTATTAGGCAATCCTTAGGGGCCAGCAGCAACGGATATTGCGCTGACAACCTCTTGAAGACTTCTCTATGACCCGAGCTCTTGTTGTCGTGCCAGTATCCAGAGGAATACAGCCGACATGTCGCTTTCATCGCTTCCTCTTGAACTTTTAGATCTAGGGGAAGCAGGTCAAAGGTGGCTGAGGCTGAGGCTTAGTCTGCTGAAATGCTACTGCCCGTGGCCCGAGTTGTAACTCTTTTAAGATTGTACTGCAAAAGCACTAACCGCATCTAACTTGTTGAAATCTACTCATCAGGTTTTTTTTAGTCTATAGATGTCTTAATGACGACAGAACAGTACTGAAGATGTATAGGAAAAAATTGGTACACATTTCGAAGGGGATATGCCACGAGCTTTTTCATCTACAAGTATAATGATTTTACTGTCAGAGATTTTAGATGCACAAATCTTAAACAAAAGATACTGCAACATCTATGTGTTCCATAGAGAGAAATGCCTGTCATCTCATCGACTGTCTTTTGAATGTAACAAACATTCCATTCTGAATTCCATTCTTTAACTTCACATACCATTTCAACAACTTTAATACCTTATGCGACCAATATATCTTTCATGTTTTTCCTTCATTTTTATTCACATTCTCAAAAACGTGTTACTAAAAATACACACAAACAGACTCGCACTTATTGCATTCAAAGTATGCCGCCCCAAAAAAAAAAGAAACAACTCATCATTTGGTTTACGCTGCCAGTCGGTTTACACTAACAGTCCGTTTTTAAGTTAAACTGGTTCCTTCATTATTTTTTTTCCATGTAATTTTTGTTTTTTTTGCATCGATTTTTCCTGTCAAACATGTTCGACTGCAATTGCACGCCAACGAAAGTAAAACCGACCGGCAGACATTTATGGTGCGGAGCGCCCAAAAAGTCTCACCACACTTTTGGTTGCTGGTTACTTTAGTTGACAGAAAGGGAAATGATTACGCATTTTTGACATACTTACGCGACTTGAGGAATTCGTTTCTTTAAGTTTTAACTTTTAGCACGAAAAGCGTTAAGTTTGAATGATGATTTAGAGATTTAAAATTTGGATTTAAAACAATTACGCTATGGGAATTATCTGCTCAAACATTAAATCTGAAATCTAAATCTTGAAGGTCTTGAAGGGATAATATATGTTGTTGTTGTTTTTTAACCCTTTCGCTATTTTGTTGCCACATAGCAACATGCTCCTTTGTGAACCTCTGAACCCTCTCTGGTTGCAAAAATAAATATTTTATAGGTCTTTAGAATAGTTTAAAGTTTTAGGCATAATACGAAATTAATAAATTCTATATATTATGTTTAAAGTAGAGAAGTATACACGTTACTTGAATGTTATATCTTAAAATGAAGAAGAAATTAGAAGCAAACAAAATAGGAGACATTTTTCATTCGAGTTTTTATTTCAATTTAGTTATATTTTTCAAGAAATTTAAGGTAAAGTAAAGTATGTCAAAAATGTGACTTCACTTACCAAATGCAGCACCGTGTTGACGACCTCCCGGTTCGTGACCTGACCGACCTCGATCAGGCCGATGAGTACGGCAAACTTCAGATTGTCGGCTGTTGTCATTCTGACAATTTCGTCTGGCCGTTTAATGTCACTAAACGGCGGACGTATAATGTCCGCCATTTTGAGTTGAGTTTGTTTGTTCGTAGAGTAATTTCCCGAAAAGTAACCGCACAAGAAACAATTCAGTAACGATTTTTACGATTCGATATTGTGGACGTTTGATTTGAATTTTTTGTATTTTTGCAGAAATATGTGCAATTTATTTTTTTATTTTAGAACGAATTGGGGCACACATAATGCAGGCTGGACATGACAGGTGATTCGAACGGGGGGAGGGAATGATGTTGGAGTTGGATTGAGTGGAGGGAGAACGTTTCGAACACAACAAAGCGATATTTGTTTATTATTGATTTTCAATATTAAAGTATACAACGTGTTGGTGAAGACTTTTGTTCAATTTCTTTGGCCGAAACGACACGAGAAAACAACACACACAGGGATTCGTTTCGTATGTATAGATATTTATATAATTGGGTATATATTTATATATATTTTATGTTGTAATATGAATACTTGGTTTGATTTGATAATTTAAAACTTTGATTTATCAATTAAACTTTTACTCTCAAGTTGCAAACTTGTAATTATTATTATTTTTGTTTTAACTCTTTGTTGTTGTTGTCAGAAAGCACAAGCAGACTTAAGCTTAGATTTGTATGTAACTTTATGAATTTCTCAAAAGATGGAATTAGTAGATATTTATTTAATAATATTTTTTTTGTGTTTGGCGTTTTGTTTAGGAGGGAATTTTACTTAATTCAGTGTAGTTAATTAAATGTAGACGGTTAAGTAGTTTACACACATATAGTTGCAACGTAATTTTCAGTGGTTGCACATAGCGCGTAAATATGTTGTTGTTGTTGTATTTGTTGTGATTATTGCACAGTTGGGATGTTTTCTTGGTTTTGTTGCAGAGATTTTTTGATGTGTTTTTATGTCTTCAGAGCGGCCAATTAGTGAGGGTGGAGGCATTCAATGCACACACACGCACACACACACATCCAGCTAAGAAAATACTTTGCACAAATACTGCATAAACAATTTTTTTTAATTATTTCTTTTAATTTTCACACTGAAAAGAAAGAGAGAAAGAGAAAAACACAGAAAGTTGAATTTGGATATTTTTACAGAATTTTATATATAAGAATGAATGAGATAAAAAGCAGAAATTGAAGCTGATGTACATATTTACACTACAAATTTTTTTTTTACTTATAAATTAAGTTTAATCATACAGAGAGACTCTTTGCGACTTATGAAACATTTAAATGAATTAGAGAACTTAGTAAAATGCTGGCTATATTTTTAGAAAAATCAATAAACACGAATCTATCAAAACTTCTTGCTATCTCCCATTTTTAAAGTTAGACAATTGCCTGAAATGTGTTTTATATATCCGGAATGGAAACATTTTATATTTAAACATTTTTTATGGCGTTCACAAGAAGTTTTTTTAAAAGTTCAAACATTCCAAATAGTTTTTTGTTACAAAAATTGTGAGCAGCAATAAAGATTTCAAATAGTATTTCACTCAAAAGTTGTGTTGAAACACTGCCCCAAAATAAAAACCTGTGTGCGCCACTGGACCTCACACAATTCTATAAAACTTTGAGCTCACATTTTATCATCAAACAATTCTTTGACGTTCTTGTTGTGGTTTTTCTGTGTAAAACTAAACTAAGCTTTGAGGTTTACAAGTTAGGGCTTCAAACTTAGACTGAAACTTAAAAACACTTAAACTGAATTTATACTTTTTTTATCATTTTAAGAATAAACTTCATGCCAGTAACTCTGTTACATAAATATGACAAGATAACAAGCATGAAAACAAACAGTTTTAGAATCACTGCAATGTTTTCTCAAGTAACCAAATAGTTGGCTTTTTTGTAAAATCCCACAAAAACATAAAATAGCATATTAAAATAGACTAATAGAACATTGAAATTAAAACCCATAGCACTGATTTAGCGCCATAGTGCACATTCCTCATGCCGCCCGAAACAATTGTGGTCTCATTCCGGCCTGGAGGGCTTCCCTGTGTTTTCAAATTTCTCATTGTTGCATTCCAACAGTTTATTTACAACAAGTTCTCGATTTTTACAATACAAACAACTGCTTACAATTGGGCCACATTGCTCAGGTTTCAATGCGCAACAACGCGCCAAAACAACAACAACAAAACATGTAACAACAATGTAAGTGAGCTTAATGAAAATAAATAGCAAAAACGTTTTCAAGCCATAAATAAATTACAATCTATTTAATTGTTAATAAAAGTTCAGTGATCAACTCTAAAAAATTTAAGTAAATTCTTGGATGACGTGGTAAAATTTTTACATAATTTTTATGTTACAATAATTCGATATGCTAAAAAATTTCAGCTAAGGGGAGTAGTTGCTTGTACGTTTTAGAGCGTTTTTATGATTCGATCAAGTCACTTCATACGATTTTTTTAGAGCTTAAAAATGTTTTGTTAGCTTCCACCCCTTTAGATCAATGAGAACATTTCTGGTTTCGATGAGGCAACACTCACAAATAATAACCACTGTACAGCGCTTCTTAACTCGTATGGCCTTTAAAAGTGATTAATATGAACGAGCAGATTACGTTTGTTGTGTTCGTTTTTTTTAGTTAGTTATAATGACTGGGCATTCTTTCATTTATAAGAATCAGAGTTTGTAATCAAACTGTAAATAATCTCGACGTTCTAATAAAGCTAGAACATCTGCCAACTATTCTTCATGTGTTAGCCAGACTCGATAAGACTTTAGAACCTGTAGTAATGATTCGGCGTTTTTGAAGTATAAAACAATAATTGCTATACTTAAGAAGTGATATCACCAGACAGACCAGTGTCCAAGTTGCCGTTTGGAAATTTCACTTAAACCGCATAAAGAAAATTGACCAAATAATTCAATAGTCAGGTACTTTAGATCGCATATTAACACTAGAAAGACCATTGCGGTCATTTTGACGGTTTTTCATTTTTAATTATCTGTATTTTCTTTAGTATTTCTATCAACTTTTGCTTTGATGACTTTTATTTTTTTTATCAGGTTCTACAATTAATTCTACAATTAGGGTTCTACAATTACAATCAGCCAAATCCGATGTGTACCTTTCGATATAATCTTTGTAGGTATGGAAAACTTGTGGTCTTTCTAGTGTTAACAAACTGACAATGGACGCTTAGAGAGAAGTGACTAAGTCGATAGTCTGATACTTTAGATCGCATGTTAATTAACTTTTCTATACTGAAGATGTCACCTTCAGGACCTTACAAGCCTATGCCTTACAGGTCTAGAGTGTCAGATTTTGAGGTCATTAGATCGGTAGCGAAACTCAAAATCGCTGAAGTATCGTAAAAGCATAATTGTTGCCACTTTCTCAAATAATAACTTTTCTGTCAGAAATAGAAAAACGAATATTTTAGCCACTTTTTTATTGAACTGAATGCTTTTCAGTGTCATCTGAGACATGTTGTCTATAGCACAGTGTAATAGTTGATATAATATTTGGTGCTTCTCGGTCTGGTATCATATAAATTGGCTAAAGGATCATATAGGTTAGATTTGAGCACCAGAGCTACAAAGGAAGCGTGGAAATTTTTTGTTCTGTCATCGCTGGAAGTTTTACAGGCGAATTTGTTCAGAATACGTATCAATAGGATTTTGTATCAATAGGACTGGCCAACGACATCTTTTTACTTGAATTCAAAAATAAACCATTTTTTCTCAGATAATCGTACTGCGGTCAAATCAAAGTATTGACACATTTTTAACAATTTTGAATATTTATATGATTCAATACTGAATTCCATTTCTATTTTAAACTCTCGACTTCTCTTGGTTCTCATAAATCTGCTAAACGCTAAACGTTTTCAAGCTATCCAAAACCACCGTTGCACCAAATGGACCGAAAGTGGGCTTTTATATTTTACTTGGGCCTTTGGGCCGCTTTTATGTAATTTGGGCCTTTTTTTATACAAAAGTGTATAAGCAAAAAAAGACATAACATTTTGAGGCCTAGCGGTAAAAATTTGGATATAATAGTTATGTTTTGCTTTTGTGTTAAAAAACAACTTTGCCGAAAATATAAAATGGTCCCTTCGTTTCCACTTTGGGCCTTTTTTGGGAAAATTTGGTCCAACAATTTTTAGTTGAGTGGCAAACCCTCAGAACCTTCACGCCTTCGACGGCGTTACTTCATTTGAAGGTATATTAACAAGGTATGCTATGTATGGAGAGATTTCAAAATAAGGGTGCGGGTTATGTCAAAATCAGAGTTACTTTCACTTAGGATCAAATGTTTGGTTGCAACATTCAGTATTTGTTCCTAAAGCAAAAGAGATTAAAAAACCTCATGTGCTAACAATTGATTTTGTGTAGCAAAAAGTTTATTAGAAAAATGCTTGTTTCAGCATTTTATGTACTTTACATTTTTATAAATCAGTCTTTGACATTTTTTTATTATTGAAAAATCTTTTTTGAATTGAATTTTTTTAATTTTTGTTTAAGTGTCTAATTCTAAAAAACATTCCTCGTGGAAACTGTCAAATTCGTTTGTCAAGTCTATGTTGAGTTCGTTTTCGTCATTGTCTATTAATGTTGAATTTTGAAAAGTCTTTAAAAGCTGGTTGCATAACATTTTCCGAGTTATTTGCGTGAAGTTAACTTGTTAATTTAAACCATGGCGTGTCATCTGGCTCCACATTCATTGCTGAACTTAAAATTGTTGATAAAGGAGCATTAAAAAGTATAAAATTGTTCAATGAAGTTTTAAACATCGTTTTACCTACTCTTATCAACAAAGAAAACAATGAAAATAAAGACAAATAGGTATTCATGTGCATATGTTTTGGATCTATTAATTATATTACGCATCAAATATGTTTATTTCAATGCTATTCTAAAATGTACAAAAAAAGGTACAATATCAATACTGACACTTAGTACTTTGTCCTACGAAAAAAGGCATCAGTTCACAAACAAGGGTGCCTAGAGAGGCATTGACAGACGTCTCTCCATACGTAGCATACCTTGTTAATATACCTTGCTTCATTGTTAGGTTGTGACATTCATAGTGAAATCAATACAGTGTACCAGGTAGATGACGTACACGTATTTCTCTGAGTAGCAATTGTCAATGTGTCAATTTATTTGTGTCAGTTCGATTAACCTTTATTTTTGTTGTCGTTAAATTTAAAATTTACTTTCAGTACTCCAGAAATATATATTTTTGCAATGTATTTTATGTTAGAAAAACATAGAAACTGCATTGCCGTGCGTTTTTTTGCAGGGAAAGCACGTTTTTCCTGGCATGTAGTTGCGTTTTTAGTGTCGGTTTTGGTGCAGAACGTATTTTCAAACAACAATTTATTTTGAAATGTTTTCACACAGCACAGACGGGCTATGAACTTTGACATTTGTCAGCAAAATGACATTAACTGTCAGAAAATAAGTGTACGATGAAGAGAGAGTTCCTCCTATCTGGCACACTTTATTAATTTCACTATGGTGACATTCAAATGTCAAACTCTCCAAACCACAAATTTCTATCTTAACACATTTCCCACAGACATGAACGTCACGCATATCGGTGCATTAACTGGGCACGGGGCAGCTGGGAGTCGGTTTTTATTGACACTAACGCGCCACTGTGCAGGTGTGTGCCGTTCGCTAAGCTTAACGTGTTTATCAATTCTCTCATTCCACACCGAAATCATGCGCTCCGGTGCAAATCAAGCAGCCGGGCAGCGGCGCTCGCACATAGAACAAACAAAATCATAAAATAGAAAAATAAAAGGGAATGGCTTGAAAGCGAGCCAAGTCAATGGACTATTTGGTAATTGGTTAAGTTGTTGCCTTTGCTGTTGTTGTTCTCTTGTAAATTTGTCCATGTTTAATTTAGTCTATTTTTTGCTGTTTTTTTTGGTTTGTTTTCATTTAATTTTTTATTTCAGTTGAATCTTTCTCGCCATAATTTTTGCGCTCTTGTTGCCAACTTTGCGAGGCGTTTTTCTTCTACACGTCGCTTTTGTGGTCAACTCTATGATTTCGTCACTTTTTGCATCAAATTGTAGTCAAAAGTACCCAATGTTATTGTTAGGTTTATTGTGACAGTTGTTGTTGTTATTATTGCTGCAATGTCAGCTGCAAAGTTGGCCAATGGGCGGAGCAGGGCGGCCAGCAAACATAGCGACATTTTGACATTTGTTGTATTTGTTATTGTTGTTATATTTTTCATTGCTACTACGAAACTTTATTGCAACCTTGCCACTTTGTACAAACATTAATTACTTTTTTTTTAAATCGCAGTTAAAACGCCAGCAACTTTACTTAACCCCACTTTTGTCAATTACTGACGTTTTTATGGCTTTTCAAATTGTTTCATAACCTGCAAAATGAAACGACTCGACCAAATCGTCGCTTTCCGGTTCGAGCACTCACTAGCGAGAAATTCGCTCTGCACGCAAATGCGACAATTTTCAATTTTTCACATTTTCCAATTGGAAATGTTTTCGGGCCAGCGGGAATTCTTCAAATTAGCTTTTTGTATTTTTCATTTCATTCATTTTGTTGGCCTTTATGGCGAGAACGTGGAAAAATCAATGAATGGCAACAACAGCAGCAGCAACAAAAACAACACCAACAACAACAACAGTGAGCAGTACAACGACAGTAGTAGCAGCAGCAGCAGCAGCAGTAAAAAGAACTTCGTCGCTCGCAATCGTCCACCCTGCCGCACTCCGCGCGTTCAGCGACAATTTTCTTCATAAAAGTCGCCGTCGACGTGTATACGTGTGCGTATCTATCTGTGCAGGTGTGTGTGCGGGCGAGTGTGGGTTCTTTTCGACGTCCGCTGTATAACTTTCCGCTCGTGCATTCGTCCAACTGGCTGTCCGTTTGTCTGGCTGCGCTGCCAACTCCGTATCGGTTGACGGCCAAAAATGTACGTACGTCTGTCTGTCTGTCCGCACAAGGTGTGCAGTGCAGTCGAGCGATGGTTAGCGCCGCTGCTGCTGCTGCCGTCGCCGCTGTTGGTGGTGTAATGCAAATTCTCCAATTCTCTGCCACTTTTATCCAATTAAAATGTTTCTTATTGGATGCGTGGCCCAGCTCACTGCCGTGCAACTACTCCCCCGCCGAGCAACTGCGTTGCGTTTAGTACGTTAATTTAAAAATTTCACTCAAGTGTTAATTTTCATATTTATATTACATTTTTCGCAAAATTTCACTGCGGCCAGCAAAGAGTGACTTTTGCAGTTTCTGTTGCTTTTGCCTTCTATTCGCACTTTTTTTTTGCTTCGCTTTGCTTTCCAACAATTTTATTTTGCTCTGCTTCTTGCCACAATTTTAAAACACCGCGTCGACCAAACGTTTTTTCACGACGGCGTCAACAAAACTAATACGGCCGAAAGCATTCACATTAGCGCACAGCGTTGCAATCTGTGGTTCGCGTAGATACTTTCCACACTTTCTACGCGCACAACACACATGCGCGGCCAGTGCGCACTTGGCTGCGGTTGCCGCTGGCGTAGCGGTTCTAAGCGGTCGGCTGATTGGATGACAGTTCGCTGACGTTTGTCCGGTTAGAATTGTTCGCTTTCCGATTGGATTGCATTAAGATTGGGTTTAACTGTCGTTTAGTTTGTTGTGTTGAAATTTTAATAGGCAAAATGAATAAAATTTAGGTAAGGAAACGGAGTTTTTTCTTGAAATGTTGAAACAACTAAACGAATTCTTGATTGAATTGTCAAGCTTAACTAAGGTCCATTAAGCGTCACAAAATCTTTTTCTGCTGGGTTTCTGGACACACAGAGCAGTTTTGAAGGAAACGACAAAAAAAAAGCGAATGAAATGAAAAAGGAGGAACTCGGATGGATATTATCGAAGTATACTTATTTGACTACAGGTCTTTTGTGGTCTACTTACCACTACTAGAAGAAATGAAGCGCACACGATGGCAGTAAGCAACACCTAATGGACTAAGAAAACAACAACGACATCTCAAGGACATTATAACCAAAATCATTAGAGAGATCATTCAGATAGAAAAAGGACAAAGGGACACTAGATCACGGAACTATTACTGGACACGGTGCTGTTGCATCAATGGTCCAATGATGGCGTCTAACTACCAGAACTCTCTACAGAAGTTATCATGTCAATGTCCAGGGCTACAATCGTAGACAATCTTGTTCATGCTCATGTTTCCTAACAGAGTGACCGAAACAAAGGGAAATCATATCACCCTCTTAATTTTATCCCCAAAGGAAATGGTTCAAGGGCAACAATACCTACCTTTACTACTTCCAGGAACAACGGTTTAAAGGTTGTGCATCCGCCTGACACCCATAGAGGGCACAAACAATGAACAATAATGCCTCCAAGTGGAAGTACGAGCCTTTAGAACCTAACCTAGTCGAATTTTTTTTATATTTATTGTAAAATATATTTCTTTTATTTTTTATTCTAGTTAGAAAAATTTGTATTTGGTTTATTGATCAAAAATCAAAGAGTTATAGAACTTATAAAATGTATAACACAAACAAAAGTGTTTTTTCGTTTAAGCCAGAACCACTGAACATTCCGTCAAGCACTTTTCTTGCTTGGCCACAGAAATTAAATAACCCATAGACACAAAAAAAAATAATAAATCATATAAAAAGTACATATTTTCTTAAACTATTTCGGCTAGAATTGATCTGAAAAGGTGACTTAGTAAAAAGTTAATAACGTAATCCATTGGTCGCCCCATTGCCCATCGTCGCTCTTCCAAGCCCAGAGTAGCCTTGGTATGAAGTGGGCTATAGTTCCGACTCAGAGCAAGTAAATCTTTATTTCACGTTCTGGTTACCGGATCGCGGTGATGTCTACCAAATATATTTAACAACACTCTATGAAATTTCGGTTGAAGGATTAACGGCTGATCGACATAGAATATCAGAGACAAAATTAATTATTCCAAAATTTCCCTCAAATAAAAATCACCTTAGGATACCATGCACAGCCCTAACAGACCTTTTTTTAGCATTTACAGTCGTGTCTGGATATAGTGAAGTAATTATTGCAATGCCTATTCACAGTATTGAGGTTGTTCACTATATCAAGGTTAAAATTTTTGTTCAAAAACTCGTTTTGTTTGCTCAAAATACACTTTGTATATATAAATTCAAGAGATCATTAAAATAAAAATAAAAAAGCCCACTTTCAACCACAATCGGTTTGCACTCGACAAAAAATATAACCACTGAGGTCAAGAAAAAGCTGATTTTGTAGCAATCAACAGCAAAAATACAAATTAGGGGAATACCCCCTTTCATTTTTGATTCCTTCTTGTGTTTTTTGTTGCTTTTTGCTTGAAATTGCTTTCAAAATTTTGTTCACTATTTAGAGGTTTTCAATTGTTCACTATTTAGAGTACTCCATGTAAAAATTTGGGTGTTCACTATATCGAGGTGTTCACTATATAGTGTGTTCATTATACCCAGACACAACTGTAATTTCAAGGGAACAATAAACCCATTAGGTTGCAGTTCGCAATGGTGTCAAGGTCATAGCCTATAATTATTACAATACAATATATTCAAAATTTAATTCGTTCGAAGCCCTCTCGATGAAGATCAAAGAAAACTCCTTTTTCTAAAAGATAATCAATAAATTAAGTAGACGCACTTGGATCATTGTCCTCAACGACGGGATTTTTCTCAAACGACTTTCCATCCTAGAAGCAGATGTCGAAGGGGGTCTGCGCTCCAAATGTCACATTTATCATTTCGAAAAATTCATGCGAAAATTTTGCTTATGTTATAGTTGGTTGAGTCGTGATTCCAGCTTAAAATTTTCTGGCACGTAGCCCAACGCCCGAATCACTATTCCGATACACAAAATTCTGAATTGTTTGGATACTTCAAAATTCGTTTTGCTGCTTTCAAAACAAAATTAAAATGTTTCTGTTAATACAGAAAAATGCCACACTGGTCCACAGAATTTCTGTAAACATTCAGAGCTGACTGAAAAGTGTGTGGGAGCATAGCGAAAATCATAGTGCATACACAAGGAGCGTGATAAATGGACAGCCCATAGCAGAATGGCAAAACCCACTACTGTTTTGCCGAAGAGGGCATGAAAAGAGTAGTTTAGTTGCGAAAAGTGTTGCCGCTTTTTATATCAACAGTTCGGACATAGTTGAGAATTGTTCATGTACCTAACTGTTTGCTACGCATTTAACGAACTAAACTTTTAATATTTATTATGCAAATTCAATGTGAATAAAATTGATACAGTGAAATGTGCCGTTTTGTGAAAAGTAATTTGAGCTAAAAATTCCCGTAACTGTTGCTTCGCGTTGGCTTGTGTCCCTTTTATGATTACAAATTTACGCCCCATGTACAGTAGCAGCAACAACAACAGCGGCAACCACAACAAACAACAACAATAACATTGGCAATAGCAGCGAGCTGGAATATTTGAATTGGCATTCGAAAGGCGAAAACGACAATCGTCCAGTAAATCGAAGCAGAGTGAAAAGTGAGACGAGCCAAAGTGGAGGAGCAGAAAATTGATTCGCTAACGAATTTTTTGTTTTGTTTTAGATAAAATAGCACTAAACTGTAGAGAACGGTGCAGCACAGGCGAAATTACGCAAAATCGAGCCCAGCGCATAAGACGAAATTGTGAAATATTAATGCAAATGCGAAAGTGACAAATGCGAATGTTTTTTTTTTGTCGGTTGTTTTACGTGTGGTTTGTGTGTGCCTGTGCAAAAATCGATTCGCAAAGGATGAATTACAGTGATTTCTGAAGCGAAACGACGAATCAAAATACAAAGTAAGTGCAATTTCGAATTCATTTAATTTTAGCAAGAAATTTTCCCATTTCGCCAGTTGTGCAAATGCAAAGTGTTCGAGTGTCACAGGTGCTGCCACCCACCAGGTAGGCGGGATGGTCTCGAGGAAAATACAGTAATTGCAACGGTTTTCATAATTTCCACAAACTGCGTCATAATTTTCCCCAAAATAAAAATTCTCTACTGCTCGCTCTCTGTCTCTGCTGTTTCGTCAGTTGTCTTCTTGCTGTTGCTGTTACTGCTTGTTCCTCCTCTTCCTCTACTTCCATTCGTTCTTTGCTTCTGCTGTGCGCTCTATTCGTGTTTTGTTGTTGCTGCCAGTGGTGTTTTCTTGTATACGCTGAGATGTTTTTATTGTTGTTGCTCTTGCGTTATGCTTTGGTGTATTTTTCGCGCAGGCGAGCGCCTTCCTCGAAGTTATCTGCTCTCTGCGTCATCATCGATTGACGGGAGCCTGCGCGCGCACACACACACATATGCGCTGTCCGACAGCGACCACATAGATACAGCTGTGTAGAGCTGTTGTTATTGTTTTGCGTGTGCCTGAAATTTGTAATGTAGCCGCAGGAGAAAGTGTTGCTTCTTTGACAAGAATACTTAAAGGAAGTGGGTAAGAACGAAGTTTAGAAGTTACAGTTTCAAGCGGATTTCAAAGGGCGAGTTGGGGATTTTTTCGTAAGCAATTCGGTTCTCATAGGTTTGAAATTTGCTATTGAGAGAAAAACGTGAAAGAAAATTATTCTTTAAATAGTTTAATGTTGGTTACGATGTGGATTCGAGCGTTGTTTCGGAGTCGCGGAATTTACTGAATATTTTTGTAAACACTGGTTTGAATACAACGTTCCAGTAAGTTCATTGCATTGTCCTAATCGAATTAAAAGGTTTGAGTTATTCAGTTCAAATTGCACCCTTAACCCCTCATGTTCTGACCCATGTGTTCTCCTATGAAAATGTTTACAATTGTATTGAAATACTGTTTTTAGTGTTGAAAATGGAAACAATTAAATATTTTATCGAAAGAGGAACAGGTATTTATATATACAGTCGAACTTCCCTATAATGAATTCGCACGGGACCAGAAAAAAGCTTCATTATACAGACATTTCATTATATAGAAATTATGACTTTTTTCATTTTTATTTAAAATAATGAGGTATTTTAGTTTGGATTACACCCTTCCACTTTTCTTCCTCAACAAAGCCTTCTAATACATTTAGAGACTTAAAAACATTATTCGGTATGTATTCGAAGTACATCAAGAGAAGCAGAAATTCGTCCCAATGTAGGTAACACCGCATCAGCCAATTCTTCTTCACTGGCCATTTCTTCATCGTTTTCTGAATCTGCAAATGTAGAACTTTTTCGAGAGAAATGCTACTTCTCTGCGACATTTTCACTTTATTCACTCAAAACAAACAATTGCTGTCAAAATTGTTAGTGATGTGACTTTCTTCTTCTTATGCTGTTGTTATTTTTAACTTCTGGGGTTCCCCTAAATATGTTTTACTTTTTTTTCGGTATTCAGTGTTGTTAATATGCGTGACAGAAAATAGCATGGAAAAATTCATTATATGGAGACAAAAACCAAATGAAAGCGAAGTTTTCAACTAAAAAATTTATTCATTGTAGAGAAATATTCACTATATGGAAATTCATTATAAGGGGATCAAAATGCAGGTAGAATAGAACGATAAAGCTGTGTCTTTGAAATAAATTCATTATACGGAGAACTTCATTATATAAAAGTTCACTATAGGGAAGTTCGACTGTACATTGATTTTTAAAGTGAATTCAGTTAATACGATTTGAAAAGTGTGGTATTTCTCTTCCTTTAATACTTTTTAGGCGTCGAATGAATACCTGCTGTAAGTGTTTCTTGCTCTTTGCTTGAAAATGCACAAAAAAACCCAAGTGTACATCACCATCAGCTGATTTTCAAAGCGGTTTGAAAATGTTTAACTGATTTTACTCATAAAAAATTCGCGTTGACTCGATACACTTAAAATGTTCAAGGCGGTTTGAAATCGTATTTATACGACTATATTGACTCATAGCGACTTGAACTGTCGTATACACGGGGAATATGCTATATTTAACCCCAATTCCCAGAATTTTAAAAGTAACGTAACCCCAGAAGTGAGACTGTCAGGCTTATATGAGCTAAATTACTGAAAACATTTGTTTAAAAAGTACAAAAACTGTCTAAAATGTTACATTTATAAATGCAATATAATTCTAACATTCCATTAGGGGATTACATAAAATAATGGAATCGAAAATCTTTTGGATTTATCACCATTTGAAATCAGAGACTGTGAGGCTCACTTCTGGGAATTAGGGTTAATGAATTTGTTTTTCATGTGGTTTGCCACAGCTTAATTGTTTCTTTATATCAACGTTGATATCATTTGACTTGCAACTATTTGACTACAAACGTACAAAGTTGCCATTTTACACGAATGTATGCAATTTTTAACTGTCCGCTGTTAAATGTGACAGTTAAAACCAGCTCAATTTACTGTCAGACGGGAGTATTGACCGCCCTTTGTGCCTCATCTCTTAGTGGGCTCCGTAATGACATCAGTTACAAAATAATTTCATTTAGTGCCCCGTTGTATGCGAAAATTGCGATACGCAAAGAGAGCAACACTGTTGCTCGCCGCTCAGCTGATTTCTAAGTGAGTTGTTGTTGTCACGGCTGTGTTATGTTTACTTTTTTTGTGTGTTTTGCTCGAATGTGAGGTGGTGCTGCACAGACGGGCGTCATTTGTGCTTGGAAATTCCTACGAAACGGTGGTGAGCTGCAAAGAACGAATTGAACGGAACTGAAGCTGTGGACGGACGAGGCACAGCAGCTGCGAAAAATAGAAGAAAAAAATAGTAATAATTTGCAGCACATAGCAGAGACAACCGAATCGAAAACAGTGTATGTGTCTGTGTTGAGTGTGAGGAAGCAGCAGAAAAGTGTGAACAAAGTGGGGAAATAGCAAAAGAGAAAGAGCGAGGCACACAGGCAGATGAAGAGAAGAAACAGCAGCGCAAAGCGCACGAAATCACAAAATATTTCGTAATTTTTTCTTTGTTCGCCTGCGACGGCCAACGACAGACGACGACGACCAGAAAGGAAGCAGCGAAAAAAAGTATCTTTCGTAGTTGTGAAGAAGAAAATTTGCAGTTGCGTTTTTTTTTTGCTGTACGGGGAAACAGAAAAGCAAAAAATTCCAACAATTAACTACAAAATTACTATTATTTGCGTTAAAAAAAGTTTTTAATTAATCTAATGACTTTTTAATATTTGGACTTTAAAGTGTTATGCAAAAAGTATAGAAAAGCGAAAGAAAAAAAAGTTTGAATTGCGGAACAAAATTCGTTGGAAGAATACAACGCAACGTATGTGTGTGAAAAAAAACATATAGAAGAACCCAACAACGGCAGCAAAAGAGATACAAGTTATGTCGCAGTTAGTTTGAGACGAAACAACGAATCAGCAGAAATTTTTTTTTTTGCGAAACATTTTGGTGAATCTGGTGAAAGCCATCGGCCTGGACGCAGACTGTAGCCTGTGTAGTGCAAGCGACAAGGCCAAAGTGCGACGCTGCGGTGCTGCGAAGGCAGTGTGGGCGTGGCGCTAGAAAACTGCCTACCAAGCGAAATTACAGCGCGTTTTGCGCACCTGCAGGCCGAGCAGTGGGCGCTAGCACCTTTGCCAGCTGCGCTAAGGTTAGCACCTTTGCCAGCTGCGCTAAGGTCAAATCCTGCGCGTCGGGTCGGTCAGCTGCTCGCACGCACACAGCGGCAACACCAGCCAGCAGCAGCAGCAAAAGCAACAGCGGGGTGAGCAAAACTTTTGCACATAGCCAGCCAGTCAGCCTCACCTCTCAATTGTGTCTACCAGTGCCCCGAAAAATCGCTGACTGTCGTTTTGTGGTGCTCCAACCACAGCGCCAAAAACAAAATTTATCCACCTGAACAGCAACGCTTGCGACTAGTAAATTTCAACAAAATACAGCGCGCGTAGCGTAACAAGATAGACGACTACCAGCAACAGCGACAGCGTCAGCGTCGACAAAACAAAAAATCACAACAACACGCCTAGCATCTAGAACAGATGATTTCTGTTTTTGCTGGCTTTTCTTTTTTCATCAACATTGTTTTTGTTGTTATTCTTGTGACTGGTGCTATCAGTGCCGCCGCTGCGCCCACCGTCGCGTCACCATCAAAACCACTACTCACAGCGAACTGGTCGTTGGCTGACTGACTGCCTGGCTGCTTGTTTGGCTCGCATTAAGCCGAGCGAAATTGGTATGTAAGCTGCATTACATTTTAAAAATTGAATTTTTTCTAAAAAAGCATTTTCCGCTTTTAGCATAGCAACAATATTACACAAGTCATAACATTTGCCCAGTAAGAAACCAATTCTGATAAATCAATTCCGAGGCAAAGCAAATTCAACTTTGAACTTTGTCAGCGCCAACGATTTGCTATTTCTTTATAAAATTCTGTCTCAACTGGCTGTAGGCGTCTGGTTTGACGTTTCAGTTTACAAATCAAGGAACATTCTATAAAGACCACACACACATTATTCTTTGGCGCAACTGTCCTTTAGTATATGCTGGACTATTTAGAAGCAAGCTACCAGCAAAGATGCAGCTGTGTCATGGATCTTCTTCGCCGTCTAAGTGATTCAGCCTCTCCCTCTGAAATAGACAAAGTTTCCAGGAAGCAATAACATTTAAAGCTGCATGCAACTGCAGCTGCTACTCAGATCTTATAATCTGCCAGTCTTTAGCCTTTAATCCTTCTTACTTAAATCCACGCACAACAAGTTCAAGTAGTTCTTTTACAATTGCTTTGTCCTTAACATAGCCACTGACATAATTAGCAGCGCGCCTTGAAAGTTAAGCAAATTTGTTTCTCACACACACACATACATCTTTAGGTACAAACTGCGCTCGACTCGAGTTCTTGTTGTGGTTGATACATTTTGCATTTGCAATGCGCCCAAAGTACAAAGTATTTAGAATAATGGCACCACTACAAACAACAACAACAATGCATAGCTACACTAAATCCACTAATACAGCCAGCGATGGCGACAACTGCCCACAGTCGACCGCACTCACAAAAATTGCATTTGCCTTTACAAAAAAAAGTAAATAAAAAAAATAACATATCGACAAGCGAGTGTTGTGTCAAGTAGTAATGTGTGCTGGTAAATGTGTGTTGCTGTATGTGTGCAGTGGATTTTGTTTGCGACTTTATTTAACAGCAATAAAGTCATATGGTCGTTGTTTAGTATTTGACTTTGTTTTGTACTTTGTGTTTTTGTTGTTAGTGTTAGATTGCAATTCTAGGCAGCCAATGACCTATCGAATTTTTTTTTACTAAATATTTTTTCATATACATAGTAAAGAAAATTGAACTCTTAAGAATTGAAAAACGTTATCAAAAACTGCAGTGTTAATGTTTTTTAGGTGTTTAAGATTTTTACATTCCGATTTTTTTGTTTATCAATTCAATTCAATAGAATGCAAAAAAATTATTTGTATATGTATTTTATAAAACGAGAGGGTTGCTTTTAATAATAATAATTAATAATAATTGACTGGCACGACAGCCCGCTTACGCGAGACTAAGGCCTAACATCCCGCAACCATCCGTGTTGTGCGTGTGAATTTGTACGCGGGTGGAAGGGACCTACAGTTTTATGCCGGTTCCGAACGGCAGGTTGGGAGCTTTTTCATAAGCAATTTTTAGTCTCAGAGGTTTGCCATTTCCAGCTGAGAGGACAGCCACCGAAAGAGAAACCGAGTTTTCCCGTTATTTTTTTTTAGGTGTTATTACAGGCAGTATTTGAACCTGAGGTTGCTTTTAATAGTTGTCAGAAATTTAGCCCCAAAATAGCTGCAAAATAATTAAAAATGCTTATATTTCACTAAAAATCCATAAACAGTTAAAAATTAACGCATGTTTGTATTCAATTTCAATTTAATTATATATTTTTATTAAGTTTCTTTATGGTGATGATCAGCGAAAGGATTTTGTGGAAATTGCCTTTTTTGTTTGCTGCTAGATAGAGCATTTCTGATTGGAAATGAGCACGAATTAGGTCCTCCTGATTAGAAATATATCAAATTTATTTTGCTTTTTTGCCTTAAAAAGGCAGTTTGCCTTTTTCACCCATAAATGCCTTTTTTAAGTGCCTATTTTACCTATAAATACCACAACATGCCTTTTTCAAGATTTATCGAGCGCTTTTTTATTTTTCTTTCGTTTTTAATATTTTCCCCCTTTTGTTTCGCAAAAATACCTTGAAACTAAAAAAACTAAGTAGCAACATTGCAATTTCGTTAACTTATCGATGTTTTTACATTGATTTGATCATTCCTAAGCCGTTATTTTTTGTTGTGCAGTGGAAAATTTAAAGAAAAAAAACATGCCAAAATCAAAAAGTTCGGTTAGCGCAAACATTTTATTTATTTTTTTGTGATACAAGTACGGCTTTTATGCTTTTATATGAGAAGTTAAAATATGAATTTAAAATATGTGCCTACATTTGAATTAAAATATCTTAGTTTTAGTTTTTTTACTATCTTTGAAAACCTTGATGTTCCTTTTCTTTTACAAAAAACGAGGTATAAATATTGTATGTTGCATACGTCAGATGAAATAAAATTATTAAAAAAGACATACCGTTCCCCCTTTTTTTAGATTTTCTAGTATTTTTTTCGTATTTTTAAATGCCTGTTTTTGCCTTGTTAACAGTTTTTAATGCCCTATTTTGCCTTTTTAGGCAGTTTTTAGTGCCTTTTTCTGCCTTTTTGGCAGTTTTTAGTGCCTTTCCGTGCCTTTTTTGTTATTTTATTTTGCCTTTTTTATAGGTTTTTAGGTCCTCAAAATCCTTTCCCTGGTGATGATATATGATTAAAATTTGTTGATAATTGTTTCAATGTGTTTTTGGTTTTTGTTTAATATTTTAGTACAAGTTTTCAAATTGTGCATTTAGTACAAGTCTCAAAATTTTCAAGTACAAATTGTTGATTTTTATCAACACTTGATATTTTTTTCGTATATGTACCTAATAAAAAAATTTAAAACTTTTAAGAATTGAAAAAGTTATTGAATTGAATACTCTGCAGAAAATAGATTTTTTTGAGGTATTTAAGATTTTTTTCATTCGGGTCAGATTTTTTCCATCCATTCCATTGAATTGAACGCAAAAAAAATGATTTAGTTTTATTAGTTTTTTATTATTATTATTAGTTTTATTTAATGCCTTTTTGTATTTTAATTGTATCTATATATAATATTTTGTATCTCTCGTTTTTGTTTGATAAAAATTTAGTGCTTGCGACACTGAGCCACCACTGTTTTGTTTTTTTTGCCCTTCAAAGCCATTTCAAAGTCATCAGAACCACTTTATTGCATATTTTGAATTAAGTTTCATTCTAAACAAAAATTATTTTGATAAAGCTTAACATTCCCCATTAGCCTTCACTGTATTTTGCCTTGTCTTCGTTTTCATGCTGCCTTCCAAAGTAATTTGGTGGCCTACTCGTATTTCGTTGCCTGACGTCGCTGCCATTGCACTGCAATTGTTTTGCTGCGCTTGTTATTGTTGTTGTCATTTCGTGTTATATACATCTAAAAAGATATACTATATGTATATCTAAAAGTCAATTGTTTTTGATTTAGTTGAGGAGGTGGCAACTTGCTGCCAGAAAAATTTTTCGCTAATAAATACTAAAATTAAATTAAATTCTCAGCCAATAATTAAATTTTGATTTTTAGATTATTTTTTCGAATCTAGTTTTCTTTTCGAAAACAAAAGAACATGAAATAAAAAATGCATTTTCATTGTTGTAAAACCGCAGGTGCAGTGAGAGCCAGAAAAAAATTAAATAAATTGAAAAAAGCAACAGCAACAAAACTATAACTCGCACACTTCTGCCAAGTTCGAGGTGACTCGCGAACGTTGAGTAAACAGTGGTTGTTGTTGTTGTTGTTTGGTTTTATATATATTTTTTGTGTTTTTGCTGTTATCGCTTGCAGCGCAAAGTCATACACACACACAAATACACTCGAACAGCAGGCAATATGTAGAGAAAAGATAGCAGAGAAGCACCAAAGACAAAACAAAATGTAAAAATCGAGCATAGCAGTGAAAAATGATGCGAAAGCTGTGTGGAAAATAAAGATACAAATAACAACGCCAACAACAGCAGCAACAACATAGCGCAAGAAGATACAAACAACGAATGTGTTGGAAAAACAGAGACCAGCTGAAGGTAAACAAAACAACGGCTGGGGGGCGAATGTCGTGGCTATAGCGAAACGTCAAAAATGCCATAGTCAGCGCATTGTTGTTGCTGTTGTTTGTCGCTTTTGTTGACTGTTTGAATTTGTATCTTTCAGATACATTCACATATGCGAGCATATACGCGGCCAGCTGCTGGCGCACAGTGAACACAGCGACCAGTCCCCTCCGACTCCGCCAACTGTCCACAACGACGCTGCACGCACACACTGCGTTCGTGTTTGTTTGTTTGTCTTCATTAGAGCCCAGCACAGTCAGCCGCCAACAACCGAAATCGTTTTTCTTTGTCTCCGCAATATCGATTTGGCTCGACTCGCGCCTGCTCGCCCCATCGCCACCATTTCGATTTATTGTTTTATTTTGCTAAATTATTATTAATGCACTTTGGGCTTTTGTTTGGGTTTTGCCTCGTTTCGGTTCATGTCGATTGATTGCTGCAACCAAGCTGCCAGATTTATGGCCAATACAACAGCCACTTGCTTCGCCTGTTGCGTGGCTCCGTGGATTTTTTTTACTTTCGTGCTCGTTACTTGCGCTTTGGTTAATTTTCGCTGTGTTTTTTTGGTTTTATTATGCTTAATTTTTGTGAGAACTTGTATCGCTGCATGCAGACATGTATTGCTCGCTTGTCAGTTGTTTGTGTAGTGACGCAGATATTTGTGTGTTCTCGCCCTCTTGACACATTCACTTTAACACACCAACACACACACATTCAGCACACCCCAATGCCCACCCACCCACTTGGCCAACACCAAATCTGTGCACCAACACTCAGCTGGCACTTTCGTCTGTATTGAATTTGTGCTTTCCTCCTCCTCTACTTAATTGAAATTATGTTTTTGTTGGATGATGCAATAATTCTGCTTTATTTGCTAACAAATATTCATACGAATTAGTCTTTTGGCCAATTTTTGGCTTATGAAAGCGTTTGTTGTACATTCGCGGCAAACTTATTTACTTTGAAAACTTAATCCAGTTATGCCGATCGTACTACACGTAATACACTTCGAATTCCGGGTATCGGCTGGCAAATTTCAAGCACAATCAATGCAGTTCCTTGAAGCAGGTGTAGGACCTGTAGTACGGTCGGCATATCTGTTTGTTGAGTTTTCTAGAAAAAATACACTTTGTAATTTTCTGTTTATATAAATTGACATTGTGCTATATTGACTTATTTACTTACATGCTCCAATTCAGTTTAATTTAATATTTAAATGTTTTCCTTACATATATATTGTTTGTATGTAAGTATGTATACTCAATACCCTCAACTTTCATTATTCTAGAGAGCTTCTCTCATTATGATGGGACCAGATTTCAACTATGATTGGTTCCAACGAAGGTTGGGCTTGCTTTCAAATGACTTCTGTCATGGCTGTATGGACGTGGTAGAGGAAGAAAATTTACTTCAAAAGATGGGAGAGTCATCTGGGCAACTTTTTTTTCGACAATCTAGAGGATCGAACCGATAGGACTATACGCAGTTTACTAGGCTCAAGTTGATTTAATGAGTGAGCGGTCTTTAGTTCGATTGTTTGTGGCATCATCATAATGGGCCTTTATGGCCTAAGTGGGTTCCACTTTGGGGCATCCATTCTTACCTACCTACCTACGTATCTACCTACCTACTCACCTACCTTCCTATCTACCATGTATACTCAACGTCGCACTATGGCTCATCTGCCGGCAAAACGTTGCAAAACTCAAAAATCAGGGATTACGAATATGTAACTTTCATTAAATTCGGATTAGTAGTTTGGGAGGTAGAGCCGCTCAAAGTTGAGAATTTTTCCACATCGAGAAAAATGTGTACTTTTTGTTTTTTTTGTCATCTTTAAGATTGATTTGTAGGTAAATGAAGCGACTAATCGGTAACTTGTTGGTTTTTTCTAAAAGGTACGTTAATTGTTAATATAATGAAAATAAAAAATGTTTGTTTTGTCTTAAAAGTTGTTCGATCTACCGATTGCTCGAGAAGTCTATATTTCGATCCAAATCCAACTTTGATTTTTTGAAAAAAAAATATACCAAAAATAACCTCCGCGAAATTGAGTGTGGTTATTTATTATTCAATTATTTACCTAACTTCCAAAACTCAGGTTCCGCTTTTTGCCGCTTTACTTTCTAGAGCAATAAAAGTGAAACAACCTCAGGTCGAAAAACACGCAGGTATACGAAAAATCGCGCACATTTAGTACGGTCAAAAACCCATTATATCTATATATCTAATCACGCTCAAATGGACCGGCCGATTTCAATGAAGTTTTCTTTGTTAGATTCGTCTTGAGTCAGTTCAGGTTTGTGCGAAAAGAAAATTTCGGAAAATCTATTGGAAAAGTCGGGAAATCCCTGTAATTTTTTACTGTGAATTCTGAAAATTTTCAGACGATAACGTTGGAACTATAAGTCACACATCAATTAAATTCACTACGAACTTGCTATTTAGTCATGTCCTTCGACAGAGGGAATGGTGTGAGTTTTGGACAAGGGGGTGTGGCACCGCCCATAAAAGCCAAATCTTAATAATAGAATATCTTCGGAATTGTATGTCGTACAAAACTGAAATTTAGTACCTCGTCGTCCCATAGATGAGTCATTCTACCGATAAGATTTGATGGGCGTTGGACAAGGGGCGTGGCACCGCTCATATAATTTAAATCTGGTTCAAGCGCAGTCCATTTCTTTACTGAAACTTAGCAGTCTCGATTGAGTTAATCAGAGAAGAAACTTGCTTCTACGGTACATAAAATTTTAGCACATGGAAAGGATTTAATAAAATAACAGTGCTGGCCAATAGGGAAATTGTCTGAAGAAGCTCAAGAATGCAAAAATAAGGACTACAAAAGGTATAGATGTATGAACACTTGCAAAATATCACGATCTAAACAAAATTAAAACCTTTTCAACATGTTAGCAGTCTCTTCTGATCCAGTTATTTCATCTATGAGATATGTAAGATCACAAAATGAACGTACAGATACTTATAGCTTAGAAATGATTTCATCATTCCTTCCAGTGTAGAAAGCGATTTTGAAAAAAACTTACTTTTTAATAAAAAATTTTTTTTTTGTAAAAAATTACGTATGAATCAATAAATTATATTAATTTATTGCAAAAAATATATTAAAAAATTCATGTTTTAATGCAAACAAAAAAGTCATTTCATTTTAGTATGAAGTTTTAGTAAATCTTAAATTTGGCAACGAATTTTAAAGCCCCTGTTACCTGTGGCACCCTGTTTTATGCTCATTTTAAAGCTTGGATATTACACTTTCAGATGCAATTTAAATTTTTTAAATATCTTTATTGGTTCAGAAGTTATGATTTTTGCAACGAAAAAAGGCAAAACGAGCCATAGTGCGTCGGTTGCTACATTCGACATTTTTATACTAAAGTTAGTAGTAATGTTTGTTTTAATATTAAGCTTTCAATACATCTGTGTTGAAAGCTTAATTAGGACTTTAATTTGAATACTAAATTGTGCTCATTACTAGATATGAAGAATTTGACTTACATGGAAGGTGTCACCCCCTTCTGTAACGCTCCCCTACAAATTTGTCCACTATTTATAAAGACAAATTTGAAAAGCGACACATTATTGGGTTTCAATGCTGCGGAACTTATATGCGGGCAGGAAGGCTACAAGCCTTCAATAGCACTCAGCCCATTTGGACCATTGTACTATGCCCTTGAAGGATTGGGGAGTAGAGGAGAGTGATGTCACATATTTCACCGAGTCCGAATGACGGTTAGCAGTTTTGTCTTTCAGGAGCGCACTCTGGTATCCACTCATGTGGATAGCGATAGAAGTAGATAAGTGTTTCAACAGTCGGAGCTAGGATTCGAACCTAGGGTCTCGGTATGAGAAGGCAGTGCGCTACTTACTGGACTATCGAGGCCGGGGCTTTCCTCCTTACTTACTTACTAAACTGGCCAAAACAACTCGGTAACGGTCTGCCGCAAAAGTTCTCTCCAGGCGCCTCTGCTTTGCGCGCGTCCAGTTGACCACACCAAGAGATGACCGGATCTATGGTCTCCCTCTTCGTCATCGAACTCCTTACCGTCCAAACGGAAGACACGTCGAGGGCATCACAGCTGCTGGATGTTGTTGTTTACTGCGCTACTTCCATGTCTTTAAACAGCTCGTTGTTGGATCGTATTCGATAGTTGTCAAAGCTTTCCTCCTCCTTTCTTTTACCTTTATTTAGTCATTTATTCACAATAGTACTAATTAAAAATTAATTTATGTCATTTACGTAACAATTGATTTATATTGCATAACAATTAAATTAAATAATCAATAAGTAACCAACTTATATTATTTTCATATGTTGGCAAATCCCCAATATATTTTTTCTATATTTATAAAATCAAAACTCTTTTGCTACTTATTTTCGTACTTGAAAAAGTGAAAGGTTGCCTACACAGGCAACTGAAAATAGCAAAAATAAATTATACCAAAATGTAATCGTGAAATCAAAATTATCACCAAACAAAAGTCCACAGAAATAACAAAGTCACACTAAAAGATAAACAGAAAACAGCTGACCAAAAAGTATATACAAAAATACAGAGAAAAATTATAAATAAAAGACACATACGAGTACAATAACATACAAAAACAAAGCGCAAACTCAAATGCAAACAATTTGAAAAAAATTTGTGAGCTTTTGTGTTAATTTTGTGTGCTCTTTGTCTTTGCTCTTTTAGCTCTGAGGCCTTAAAATGCAAAATGCGCAACAACAAAAAAATTCAAATACGAACAAAATATAAAAAATAAATAAATATACCCAAAAACAATTTTACTCTTAGCAAAGCAAATTTAAAGAACATGGCCAAAAACCAAAAGACAATAATACAAAAATAATAAAAAAAACCACACTAACAGCAAACAGTAATGTTGGTCGAACTACAACGCCACAGACGAGGTCGAAAAATGGACGACGCATAATAGTCAACGCCATGAATTCGACAACGCAGTGGAGGCTTAGTGCTACGTACATATGCGTACATATGTATGTGTGAGTGTATGTGTGTGTGTGTGTGTGTGTGTGTGTCCCACAGCTGTTGGTGGCGCAACGCACCAAGTGACTGACTGATAGCAGTCCAAGTGATTGTGATTGCGATTGCCAATGCAATTACCACACACACACACACACACACATACATACTCGGCAATTGTTGGTGTTATTTTTAAATATTTGTAATTTTCGTGTGTTGCTGCGGCGAAGTAGTCAAGTCGCAGTTACTGTACACTTGGCTCTGTTCAATAAATGCTTTGACCCTCAAAGAGTTGCACGATTTCCTTCACAATGTATTATTTATTTCTTATTAAATTATTTTTTATTTTTTTAATTAAAGTGTTGTTGTAAGGGATTTGTACTGACTGTATTGAGAATTGTTTGTCATTTCCCTAAATTTTATCCCCTAACCACTAATACAAAAGTTTGACCTAAACATTGTGCAGCATTGAATTTTTTGTCGACGCTATTCGGAAACTTTAAGAAATTAATTTCTTTTCATATAATTTTTAACAAAAATCGCTTTGCAACATAAAAGTCGATAAGACTTTTATGTTGTGAAGTATTAAAAAACTTTATTTTTGGCACTTTTTTGGGTTTTCTCTTCCAGCATTTACTCAACTCTCAACTGGACTTTGTATACAATTTACTCTCTTTTAATACAAAAATTAATTTTTTAATACTTGTACAAAATTTTGATTACTCAACCGGATTTTGTATCAAAATGTCGCAGATTTAATACAGAATTTTATATTTTAAAATTTTAATACTTGTTTTTTTTTAATTTTTTTGTTTTAAAACAAAATTTAGTACTTTAATGCTTGTTTTAAATTTTTGTAATTTAATTTAAATTTTTGTAATTTAATTTAAATTTTAGTAATTTAATTTTAGTAATTTACCAATTTGTCTTGGATTTGATACAAAATTGTATATTTTAAAATTTTTATACTATTTTTTAAATTTTATTTATTCAACTTTCGTCCCGACTTTGACAGAAAGTGTGACTTTGTTTTAATACAAAATTTAGTACTTTAATGCTTACTTCAAATTTTGATTACTTAACCGGATTTTATATCAAAATGTCTCAGATTTAATACAACATTTTATATTTTAACATTTTAATACTTATTTTAATTTTCGATTACTGAACTTTCGTTCGGACATTGATACAAAGTTTGACTCTGTTTCAATACAAAATTTAATACTTTAATGCTTATTTTAAATTTTGATTACTTAACCGGATAATGTATCAAATTGTCTCAGATTTAAAAAAAATTTTATATTTTAAAATGTTAATAGATACTTTTTTTGAATTTTGATTACTCAACTTTCATGTCGACTCTGATAGAAAGTTTGACTTTGTTTTAATACAAAATTTAATACTTTAATGATTATTTTACATTTTGATTACTTAACCGGATAATGTATCAAATTGTCTTGGATTTTATATAAAATTTTATATTTTAAAATTTTAATACTTTTTTGAAATTTGTATAACTCAACTTTCAACCGGGCTTTGTATCAAATTGACTCAGATGTAATCTAAACTAAATATTTTCATATTTTAATGCATTAGTATGCATTTAAAATGTTGATACCTTGAATTTTTATAATTCTGGGCAAATTTTACAAACTTTGAAAACTGTTAATTTGCCATTTAATTCGGCACGGCTCGATGGTATAAAACGATTTGAGGAACCCGCAAACTATTTCTTTCATTCTTTAGTTAATTGAATTCGAATGTTTGTGGTATCTCAATGGGCCTTCATGGCCTAAATGGGCTCCACTTGTACCTAACTTACCTACCTTCTTTAGTTGATCTCGAAAGGATCCAAAGTCACCAACAAACTCTCAGGCATACTATGGATCCTAATAACAGTCTTTGAAAGTGAAACTATTTAAGGATCATATGAAGATAGGGTGGCAGGGTTTTGAGGAAAGAATTTTTGTACAATTCACTTGAACCCAACAATGTCTCAAAGTCAGCTACTGGAGAGGGGGAAACAAATTTATTGATATAATATTTTTTAGAGTTGAACTGTTGTTTTGTTATAAATGGCATTATTCGCTTTTTATCATCTGATTTGCTTAACTTGAACAATACTTCAGTATTTTAGCACTTTGCGGCCCTCTTCTCCTCGCCTCAGTCAAAGCACACATTACAACTTGTTCCGCCTAGAACTGGTTGATTCAATGTTTAAAACTCTCGCCTTAAGGGCTTCGTTTTCTGTAATCACATTTCAATAGTGTTTTTAAGCAACATTTCCATAATATTGTGTTTTATGATAATTTTTTTGGAGGCCACAAACAGTTTGCCGTACTAAGTCGAAGTTGACGCGTTTTTGATGCCTCGCGCGTTGGGCTAATTTCATTACGCACACAACACGCACAACGTCAAGAATGGCAATAGTCGTCGAGTCAGAACACACACACATATATTGTGATAGATGTGTGTGTGTGTGTGTGTGTGTGAGTATAAAGTCCAATTTCAATTCGCCCCACTCCGCCGAACAACAAAGAAATAACGCGCTCTGGCAGCTCATTTGCATTTTTTGTTTTCACTACAACTCGACTCGGTCGGTCAGTATGACCATATCCACTATATATACATACATACATGGATACATGTATGTATAGGTGTGTGATTTTGTGTGCGTTCGCTTCATACCATACGACACGGTGCAATGCAAACCTATGATTTTCCAAGCAATTGCAACCATTTCAACAAAATTGCATATGGCAGCTGCTTCTTCTTGTTCGTTTTCTTCTTTTCGCCTCTTTAGGCGTTTAGCTTCCGCCAGGCAGCTACACCCTCGCCACGGCCGTCCGTCCTAGCAGCGAGTGTCATTTCCATGCGCGCATTATTTCCAAGCGAACGCACAAAAGGCCTCCTCCTCGTCAACGGCCCAGCCAATGTCTCATGTTTGTTTTATTGTTAGTGTTGTCATTGTTGTTGCATTGCTTTTCTAAACTCAGTCAGAGTGGCGCAGTCAGTCATTGCCTATTTTTGTGCTGTATAAATGCGTTTATTTGGTTTACTTTTTATAGTCTGTGTTGTTGTTGTTGTGTTACTGTTTTGTTCACTTTTTGTTATATGAATATTTTTATTATTTATTTTTGCCGCCCGTCGTCCGCCCCAGCGTCAGTCAACGCTGTCGAGCTATCGACCTACTGGCGCATCACGTTTCCACTTTGTGTGCTATTCGGCTTGTCGCTGAATTTCATAACCCGCACTTGCACTTCGGTGGAGACTTTGTGGCGTTCAACCTTTTGTTGTTGTTATTGTTGTATGTGAATAAATACGTATGAACGTTTTTCGCTTTAATTTTGCAGTTCATTCCATATTTGTGAATGTTGCTAATTTTTATGACTTTTTATTGTTCTATTGCCTTTGCTTTTGTTGAATTTTTTTTCTGATTTTTTTTTTTTGTAATTTTGTTTCATTCTTATTTAGTTTTTTTTGTAGATTTCGCTTTGACTCTACTCTACACTTAATAAAATTTCACAATTAATTGCAAATAATACTTTGGCAAATTACATAGCAACTGCTGATAGCGCGCACACCCACACACACACACACACACACAAACAGCTGCAAATTGCTGCTAATTTAACCCACTCAGCCATGGCGTTGTTACTTAAATTTTGTTTCAGGCGCATAAAAAGCTGAAATTCTGGTTCTTAACCAACAAAATTCAAACTGCATGAATAAATCGTGAGTTGGGCTTTTAATGGTTTTTGTTTCCAATCTTCTGTTATACGGCTGTGCGAAGAAGTTTTGCGTTACTTTTCCCCAGTGTTTTCTGCAAACTTTCATGAGGTGGTCACGCCCATACAGAGGCGTTTCTGGCTCCTTAATAATCCATACTGTGGATCCTAATAACCAGGGAAAGGATTTTGAGGAACTAAAAACCTATAAAAAAGGCAAAATAAAATAGCAAAAAAGGCACGGAAAGGCACTAAAACTGCCAAAAAGGCAGAAAATGGCACTAAAAACTGCCTAAAAAGGCAAAATAGGGCATTAAAAATTGTTAAAAAGGCAAAAACAGGCATTTAAAAATAAAAAAAAAAATACTAGAAAATCTAAAAAAGGGGAAATGGTATGTATTTTTTAATAATTTTATTTCATCTGACGTATGCAACATACAATGAAATTTATACCTAATTTTTGGAAAAGAAAAGGAACATCAAGGTTTTCAAAGATAGTTAAAAAACTAAAACTAAGATATTTTAATTGAAATGTAGGCACATATTTTAAATTCATATTTTAACTTCTCATATAAAAGCATAAAAGCCGTACTTGTATTACAAAAAATAAATAAAATTTTTGCGCTAACCGAACTTTTTTATTTTTGGTATGTTTTTTTCTTTAAATTTTCAACTGCACAACAAAAAATAACGGCTTAAGAATGATCAAATCAATGTAAAAACATCGATAAGTTAATGAAATTGCAATGTTGCCACTTAATTTTTTTTAGCTTCAAGGTATTTTTGCGAAACAAAAGGGGGAAAATATTAAAAACGAAAGAAAAAATAAAAAGGCCCTCGACAAATTTTGAAAAAGGCATTTTGTGGCATTTATAGGTAAAATAGGCACTACAAAAAGGCATTTATGGGTGAAAAAGGCAAACTGCCTTTTTAAGGTAAAAAAATACAAAATAAAAGTGATATATTTCTAATCAGGAGGACCTAATTCGTGCTCATTTTCAATCAGAAATGATCTATCTAGCAGCAAACAAAAAAGGCAATTTCCACAAAATCCTTTCCCTGGTCATCACATATCATCATATAATTCGTTTCGAATATTTTATTGGCTACAGTTTTTTATTCTGCAAATTAATTTTCAAATTTATGACATTTTGTCACATCAGCCAATATTCTTCTATATAATTTTTGCATGTTGATGTTCAAAAAGTTGCTTCTGCTGAATATATTCTTTATCTCTACAACTCTCTGCCCTTATTTCCTTTCTAAAGTTCCCTATTCATTGAAATTTTATTCTTATTTACGCTTTGCTATCTTACTTTTTATTTCCACACCTTTTCTTACTCTTCACTTACATCTCTTTGCAATTTGTTATTATTGTTTATTATTATTTTTACTTCATTTCCTCACGAATACTGCAACAGCAACAACAAAGAATGCAGCTTGTTGGCTTCTAATCGTTTCTTTGTGCGCACTTCGCTCCGAATGCTTCTAAATGTTTGCGTTTCTGTGTGTGTGTGTGTGTTTGATTTGGTTAGTTTGCGTGTTTAATTTAAATATTGGTCTGGGTCAATGAACATTGCTATTGCGCACACACACTTGGGGTGGCTTTTCTATATTCTTTTCGTAGTCATCGGCCTCAAAATAATCCTCTGGCGTATTTACGTATCGGTTTTGTTTTGCTGTTTTGTTTTTTTCCCAGTGAAATGTCCACTGAATGTGCGATGTTTTATTTTTTTATTAAAACACTCTTATCGCTGCACTTACGCAAATAATAAATAAGTTTTGTGTAATTGAATCGGTAGGTGAGTGTGCCATATCTAGAATGAAAAGTAAATACATTTACTTATTCGCAATACACTGTCACACTGTCGTTGTGGTTATGGAATATGAACGCAAGTGCGACGTAATTGCTGCTGAATAATGATATTTAATTGTGTTGTTCATAATAAAAGTTTCGACAATTGCCAATGTACGAGTATTAGTTCGCAGTGGAGGTTATTAGCTCTTTTCCATTCAGCCAATTAAAGTTGAAATTCTTTTGTTCTAAATGTAACCATTTGTAGATCCGGGTTTGTCATTCTTTTATAAACTCTGATCACTAAATGTGGATTTGATTGATTTCGATTTTTCAATGTATTGTGAAGTAAATAGACTTGATTGACTTTTCTTAATTTTGTATGAGTTGTAGGAAATAAAAAGCCATTATTTCTTTTCTTTTTCAAGAAACTGAAGGCTTCATTTAGCATGATTCTATTTAGGTTAAATATGCATCATTTTGTTTGATAAGTTGTTCCCACGTCATGGAAGATAATTCTATTATGCCTCTCTCATGGAAATCCTCGACTCTATTGGCCAAAAACTGGTACAGTAAATTTTTACAAGCTTCTCTTGAACCAAATTTTTCAGCAGCAAAAGCATGGGACATACACAGGAAAAGCTGATTTTTACTTGGTGCCAGGTTCGCACTATAAAATGGATGCATAAGCACCTTCCAACCAAGATCCCGATGCTTCTGGGGAGTCACTATCCGTGACCTGAAGAAACATAATTTCTTTCCTATTGGCCAAAGCTGCCCGTTTCTGGGCAATTGCTTCCTTCGGACAGTTCAATTGTGGATAGTAAAGGTCCGAGTTGAGAATTTAAACGTAGGGAAGCAGTTCAAAGTAGATGATTCTCTGCCAATCCCATCAAACGCATAGTAAAACCTTTTTGAGCGTCAATCCTGGCTTGATCACCGTTTTCGTCGGCTTATTGAGACTAGTGATGGGACGATTAATCGTTTGATACACAATAATCGATTTTTTCTTTCAATTCACGATTTAATTGTATCGAAAAATGGGTTTCGATTAATCGAAACGTTAATCGATTAAATGCTAAAATAATCGAAAGAAAACGTATCACTACATTTTTTCGCTCAAAATAAAAGCTTGAGACGCACACTTTGATGCGATGTTGAATTTGATTTATGGGCCCACCGCAAGTCGCTGGCTCACAAATGCCGCAAAAAACAACGACCTAACTCAAGTTCAGGACGAGCTTAGCTTTTTTTTGAATACTCCCGTTTTTAGAAATGCGAACGGTGTACCCTAAGCTTTATATAATAACTCGTCGGTACGGTTATCTTTTAGGAACTTCGGTACCAGCAGAGTGCCTCTTTTCAAAGGCAGGTGCAACTGCCATTGAAAAGATGAACAGGTTCATGATCTCGCGCCTGTCAAAACTATTATATCAAAACTCTGCAATGAACAAATAAAATACAAATATATATTTTTTCCTTTGATATGTACTTACTTTGATTTATTAATTCATTGTTATTGTTTTTATAAGGCAATTGGTAGGAATTTACATACTACTTTAAAATTGCACGGTTAAGTTAAAACATTAAAAAAATCATTCGATTATTTTCCATTTCTTTCGATTAATTGCAATTAATAATCGCTGTTTCAATTAATCATATGATTCATTAATCGATTAATGCATTTTTTCCCATCACTAATTGAGACCCGACCACGACGGTTTTCGCTTGAAATTGTCGTAAGTCATACACTTTTCATTACCAGTCATTAGCCGCTTTAGAAATGGATCAATTTTGTTTCAACTCACCAAAGCCATTCGTTTTTTTTTACGTTAACTCTTTTGGCGCCCATACGTCGAGCCTTATTGAAGGTGGTTCCAAACGGTATTTTTTGCAATTTTTAGCTTCTGGTCAATCGAAGCGGTGCTTACATGGTAGTCGGACTCGATTTCCATAATTTTATGAACATTTGTGCCAGTTTCCCTTTCAGAGCGTGTTGCATCTTTGGCATCAAAATTACTGGAACAAAATCGATGAACCAAAAATTCGGGTGATTGACTGTTATAGCATTAGGACCATAAATACTATTCACATTTTCGCCTTTTTCGAAGAACAACTGTGTTATATGGCATTTTTTACTTTACTGGTGTCCGTATTTGGCGCTGAAACAAAACCAAATCAAGCAATTAGAAAACTGTGTGAGACGAAATTTCATCTTTCTAACGTATCCAACCTTGAACCGCGCTCAAACAAAATTGATTCAAGCAATCATAAAACTATTTGAGAAGTTTTTTCTCAAAATCGTATCTCTAATGTATTCATTTTTGATATGCGCGTTAAAAAAATACCCAGTCAAGCAATCACAAAACTGTCTGAAAAGTGTTTTTAGTTCAAAATCTTATCTTTCTAACGTCATCTAGCGCAACATGATGATACTTATACAATGCGAGATACAGATTACTAAAGCCATGTATTGAAAAAATAATGAATTTCTCTTTTCTGCAATTACGAGTATTTGGTTTGTATTTTACAATTTTGCGACAAATTTTTAGTAAAGTCGTTTCTGTAATGAATATAAACTATTTAATAGTGTCATAAGTTGGCTTACAAGCTGCCCAGAACTATCATAAAACAGTCATAACATTCATAAATTCATCACTGTTGCAAATCTTCCAATAATTGTCACAAAATTTGTTATAATCTAATTAATTTAATTAATTTTATAATTGTCATACATTTTTTATAATTGTCACAAATCTGTTACAAGTTGGTTGCTACAACTGTCAAACATTCTCCGCAACTGTCAAAAAAATTCCATCTAATCTGTTTATTTTCGATTGTGTCATTAATATTTGTCAGCTCACAAACTTTGCTCATTTCCGCCAATTCCTTCTTTATTTTTTTTTTTGGTCAACACTATTCTGCTACTTTTTATCGACTCATTCTTATTGATACACCTAAATACATACATAAATATGTATAAATGAATCTGCGTTGTGTACGTTTTCGACATAGTAGCATCAAAGTTGTCAACGCCCGAGAATCAACAACTGCAAAAGATGGATAGACAAATGTCGATGGTAGAAAAACAAGTATAACAAACACAAATAAGCAGCTTGTACTTTATTCAAGCAAGAAATGAATGTTCAATCTAATCAAAAAGTCTAAACATAAACAGTGACGGCATATTCATTTATATATGCATCTGCTTTGTATAATAAATTCTGATAATTTCTGTCTGTCTGTCATTCAGCAAACACAAATTCAACTAAACATGAAAAGTGCTTACTTATTTATTTGTTCGAAAGCTGTGTTTGAATGAAACATTGTGTCGCATAATTTTGTTGAGAATAAAAAAGTAGAATAGCAATTAATTGGTGTTTTTCTTATAATAAATAAATAAAATAAAATATTGAGAATTTAAAGAGACTGGAAGGTGAAGGTTGAGGTAGAGGAATTCACACAAGTCGAATGTTTGTTAGAGATTGTTCTATTTTAGAATAAATTTTTTCTTTTTTGAGGACTTGAATATGAGAAAAAGTTATTAGATTTTGTAAATTTGTTAAACTATTTTCAAGAATTGTAGCTGTTTCTTAACTTAAACAAACATCCCTTCACACTCACTACTACTGATAGATGCTACGCACAAAATTGTTATAACAACAACAAATTTGAAATATTTTGGCGCAAATTTGTGTTCATATTTCGACTTTAGTTCGGTAAACAAACGAAGTCCGATAAGTTTTCGGCGGCAACAAGCAGTCAGTGTTGCCGTTTCGGTTCAATTGGACCAAAATTGGTAGCTTCGTTTCATAAATTAAGGCTTTGGTAGGTTGGTTGGTTTGTTGTGATTTTCAATGAATTTTGGTAGGCAACACTGCATTAATAAATTTTCTATTAATTTTTTTATAATTTTAAAATTACTCTGTATGTATTTATATATTTTATGTTAATTTTTATGTAATACTTTTAATTGCAGCATATTTAATATGCTAAACTGTGTTGTTTTTGTACTGAATTAAAGCTTAATTTTTATTTAACAAATTTATTTTGGTAGGCTGAGATTGATTTTGGTCCAATTTTGGTAGGGGGAAACAAATTCTTAGTGGCAACACTGCGAGCAGTTGTCAACACTAGCAAAGTGTTCATGTATTGCGTTAGTGTTGTTGTTGTTGTTGTTGTCAGTAGTATGCTGCTTGTTGTTACATTGCATATGTGTGGAACAAGTTATGTATTGCTGCTTTTGTTGTTGGTGTTTCGCACTTTATACACAACATTGTTATTTTGTTTTTATTGTTTATGATTGGCTCTAATGCTGCGAATGTGCGTTGCTTGTTTTTTCGTATTTTTGGCACATTTTTTTTTCATTCCACCCAACGCATTTCTTAAGCGTTTGCGCAGTTTTTGATATAAATGTTTTAATAGTAGTAGTATTTATCATCTCTCTGTGTGTTTGTGTGCTTTTGCGAATGTATTTTGAAGATATGAAGAAATTTGTTTTGAAATAGTCAAATGTGCGGCAACGACTGATTGCAAGCAACTGCGTAGCGAAATTTTTACGCCGCAAGGACAGACTGAAATGAACTGAATGGACATACGAACAGCACACAGAGGTACGTGGCCCATTGATAAAAAAACAAGTCAATCGACGCACAACAACAAAATGTAGTAAAATACAATAACAAAAACAAGCAAAGACCCCATGAAATGCGTTTATTTACGCAAAAATTTTGTTTCCGTCAACTTTCATTTGTTTTTAAGTTTTGCTCTTAATTTTTGTTTTTCTGATTATTTTCTGATAGTGGCAACCAATAAAAGTGTGTTATTAGTAAAAGTTTTGCGCAACGCATAGACGCAGTAGAATTGTTCAAAATTTTTTGCAAATAATTGAAATTTTCATTAGAAATATGTTTGCAAGTATTAAAAAGTCGCCATAAAAGTGAAAAGTGTAAGAATTTTTTTTAAAATATTTTTAATGTTTAATCTGTGCGTTTGATGTAAATAAGTGTTGAAATATTTTTGTTATTACTATTTGGCGCTTTTAGTGCGCAGACTTCAACGTGGACATTGTGTTACATTGTGTTATTTTGTTGTTGTTTTTGTTGTTTTCGATTGAAATGCAGTCTTGGGTTTTCATTGCTCGTGGTGCATTGGACTTGCAATGAATGGAAAATTGTGGGTCAAACAAAACACGTGCTCGGAGCTCGGAGTGTGTGATTAGGAAGCTCCATAGCTGCCTAAAAGTGCGCTCTATAATGTTGCCTAAAGTTGTTGTCAAGCCAGCGAAATAATCGCCTGTTCAACATTAGCGACACTTGAAATATTTAATAAAAATTGTCCACTCTCTCTCTCTTCTAATATTTACCCCAACATTTAATAACACTGTACAACAAAAAAAAAATAACAAGGTTCTGACAACGGATTCTGGTAGAGGGGGCCAAAAAAAAATATACGTGTATCGGCGTTTTGAAAGTTTACGTCTATTCCACGTGCAAGTTTTGTAGGACATTTTAGTACAAATTTTGAATAAGTACGAAATAAACACTGAAACACATTTTCAGTTTTGGTTTAATTCTGGCGTTCAAGTTAATTTCTGAGCTTTGGTGTATTCAGAGACCTATAGTAGAATTTTATGGCGAATATTTTCGTGGTACATTTTGTCCTTAAAAAGTCCTGTTTTACAGGACATTTTTGCTATTTTAGAAAAAAGGGTCAAATTGACCCATACAAATAGGAGCTACAGGGTTAAAATGCTCCACAAAAATGTTCTTCGTAGTATTTTACATCAAATTGATGAACACATCACATACCTAAAATGTGAGGTTACATGGTTTTCGTATGCCGATTCACCATAAGAATGTGCAAAAAGGGGAAAACTTTGACCCCCCCTAAAAAAAAATGCAGACGTAAACTTTCAAAACGCCGATACACGTATATTTTTTTTGGTCCCCTCTACCAGAATCCGTTGTCAGAACCTTATTATTTAAAAAAAAATTTGATTTTGTTGTGCAGTGTAATGAACTTCTCACAGTAAATTTAAATTAAATTTTCACTGCACTTGGAACGTATTTAAAACAGCGCAATAAAATTTTCATATTTTTCCTTTTACTTTTTCTCTTTGCAGAAAATAAAATAAATAAATAATTGCAAAAAGAACAGCAGTCGCAGCGCACCAGCGAACGATTGCATAAGGCGGCGAATAGGTGAGGCGTTGCATATTGTGTCGCACAGACAGCTTGTCACCGCTGTGTTCTGTCACAATAACAACAACAAAATCAGCTGCATTTAAACAGTCAGCAGCACCGCCTCAATACCACAACGGCGCAAACGTGAATACGAACAAACAGCAGAAAACGTAGAAGAAGCCGCTGCAGCAGCATTCGGTGCCTCCTCACTAATTCACTCTCACCAGCATTCACCAGCATTTGCAAGGATAATCGCGCTTGTGTGCGCACTTGCAACGACGCATCCCAATCGACAAATCCTCATACGACGCTCACCGCTGTCCAGTTGGCCGGTTGGCCGCACTTTGTCCGCATCAACAAACCCAACACGTGCCGCTCGTAGTTTTTTCACTCTCTTGGAGTTTTGTGCTCGGCGCGCGCAACTTCGACGGAGAGTTTTGAAGAAAGCAGCGACACGCAACGATGTCCGCCGACTCACCGCGGCGCTCGTCACGTGGCATTGCAGTGCCGGCCACCGTTCCACCGCAGGTGGTAAGCGATCACTCGATACTGGACTCGGCCATTGGCTTCATCAACGATGTAACGCTGGCCAATCAGCCGCACACCGATCCCAAGGACACCATTACGTGGGCGCGCTTTGAATCGGCCGCCGACATCAGCGATCCGCGCTACGGCGAAGACTGGGAACTGGAGGGCAATGTCGCGCCGCCGCTACTGCTAATACTCGGCTATGGGCTGGGCGTGCAAGTGTGGGCCATACCGGCGAACGGCGAGGCCGTCGAGGTGCTGTCATGGCGTCACGGCGTCGTGTCCGCACTGCGTGTACTGCCCACGCCCGCGTACAGCGCCGCCATCGACGAGAATGGCCGCGCCGACGAACCGGTGGACGCCTACGCCGAGAAGCGACCACTCATCGCGATGGTGGACAGCAGCACATCGACCGGCGCACCGCCGCAATTCAGTGCGGTGAATTTCGTTTCGCTGAAGACTGGCACACAGGTGAAGACGATCAAATTCAAGAACACGGTGCTCGACATACTCGCCAATCGATCGTCGATTGTGATCACATTCAACGAGCGCATTGCCGTGTTCGATGCGCGCACACTGGAGGATCGTTTGTCGATCACCACGTGCTACCCGAGTCCGGGGTGGGTTGCTGCTGTGTTGTGGTTGGCTAACGTTTCATTGCAATAATGTGCTTGTCTACGTTTTCAGCATCAATCAGAATCCCGTGGCGCTGGGACCGCGTTGGCTGGCCTATGCGGAGCATAAGCTGATACCGGCCAAGCGCAGCGGCGGCGGCTGTGATGGCGACGGCGTGGCCAGCTACACGGCCACCGTGCTCAACGCAGCCAAATCCTTTGGCAAGGGACTGCGTGAGCTGGGCGAACAAGTGGCAGCCGGTTTGACAGGCACCACCGGCAGCGGCAGCACTTCGAAAAACAACAGTTTTGATTCGTGCAGCGGCGGCGACGCCAGACAGCCGGGCATAGTCACCATTATGGACATAAAGGTGTGCACTCTTGTCTTGCCTCTTTAAACCTTAAAAAAAAAATGATTTGTTTGTCTACTCCGTATAGAATCCGATAAAGGACTACAGTCCCACCTCGAGCACACCCACCGGACACGTTGGCAGCGATCCGATTGTGGCGCACTTCATCGCCCATTCGGAAGCATTGGTCGCCATGGAGTTCGACAATTCGGGCATGCTGCTGCTGACGGCCGATCGGCGTGGTCACGATTTTCACATTTTCCGCGTGCAACCGCATCCAGTGGGCAGCAGCTTGGCGGCCGTACATCATCTGTACGTGTTGCATCGTGGCGACACCAGTGCCAAGGTGCAGCATGTTGCCTTCTCGCTGGACTCGCGCTGGGCAGCAGTGTCGACGCTGCGTGGCACGACACACGTCTTCCCCATCACACCGTACGGCGGGCCGATGGGCGTGCGCACGCACACCTCACTGCACGTGGTCAACAAGCTGTCGCGCTTCCACCGCTCGGCCGGTCTGTCGGCGGACGGTCGCTCCAGCTCGCCCATATCGCACTCGGAGAGCACAACGTTCGTGCAGTCGCTGCAGCCGTATCACAATCCCACGCTGCCGCCATTCCCACGCCCCACAGTAGTGCTGCCGTTGGCACAGTTGCGGCAGCCGTTCGCGCTCGGTTCGCCGCCTGGCTCGGCAGCGCTGAGTGTGGGTGGCAAGGCGGTGGGCAGCGGCGGCAGTGGCGGTGGTTCGAGCGCGTCGCAACGTCAGCGACTGTCCTCGCTGTCGGACGATAACGGCAAACCGTTGAGCGTGTGCGCCATATTCGCCAAGTCACGTTCATGGCTGCTGGATCCGCCGAATGCGACGCGCGAGGCACCACATCGCATTCAGCGCAAAGCGGTAGATTCGCTCTTTGTGATGGCCGGACACGGTGCACTCATACAGTATGATCTGGACACTAAACTTGCCTCAAGTCAGTAAGAAAACGTTAGCGAATGAGCAATAAAAATTCTAACCAAAAAACATTTTGTTGCAGACGTTGCCAAAGAGAAGATTTGTGATGATACCCCAATTGAACTTGAAGTGGAAGCTAAGGCTCAATGGAATCTTGGTAGACGTCGTGATGGATCTCATGAAATAATGCCACCGCTCACGTCGGACAACTGGCTGGTGAAGAATCGCAATTCGTGCATGCTGACGGACAGCACGCGACAGTTCGACGAGCTGGACGATCGCACTGAGAGCTGGCTGGCACAGGTGGAGATAATAACGCATGCAGGGCCGCACCGTCGACTGTGGATGGGGCCGCAGTGTGTTTTCAAAACGTACAATACACCAAGCGGGTAAGCAACTAACTTCAACATGTTGACAGTTCTTTGTGCTGATTGCAAAAAATGTTTGTATGCTTTTCAGGTCCAATCTAAACCATGTGGATGCGGAGGCTGTGGAAATTGGTATTTCAAAGCCGGCTGCTGCTGCCGCAGCGGCTGCTACAACTGCACGCTCCAGCCCTTTGAATATGCCACTGGCGGCTGCTGGACGTTCAGCAGTGCCGGTGCTAATTGAATCGGGTTCGTATAGTAAGTTCGAGCTTTTTGTTTTCTTATTTTAATTTTAATAAAACAATTTTTTTTCAAATTACTAAAATATGTGCACTTTGTCTGAACTTTAGGCAGCATTGAGCAGAGCCCGAAGCTGATGGATCGCTTTCGGCATGAGCATTTAGATTCGGATTTTGCCGTTGCCCATGGCGATTCGCGCCTGAAAGAGGACCTGGCCGACGCTATGCGCGAGTCGCCGTCTGTGTCCGCTGCGCACAAGGATACCGGTGAGTGTAGGCGCTATTTAATTGTTGGAGTATGTTGTTAGCTCATTGGTTCGCTCTTTTATGGTATTTTCTTTATAAATTGTATTTATTTTACTTCAATGTGACGAAAATCTTAAGTTTATGCTTTTGTGTTCGTGTAAATTGCTATTTTTTATATACTTATAATACATTTATACTTCTACATTAGCCCTAAATTTTAAGTAATTGGTGCTTAAGTGTAAGATTCTGTCTTTCGTGTGAGGCGCATTTAATACATGGAACATTAAATTTTTCGTATATTTAAGAGATGCGAAAAATTTTTAGCGTAGCGGCGGTAGTTGAAAAAGAGTCAAAGTTTTTTTAAATCGTTTTGAATAATATAAAATTTTGAATAGTTCTGGTTAACATTTACCACCTCAAAGTGACGAAATAAAGTTGGACATAGTTTTTATGATTTTATGAACGAATTTCTTTTCTTTACTAAATATTTTTTTATTACATTGCAAATATTTTTGAGCAAAGCGTTACAGTTGCATAAAAAATTGGCAACAAATTGGTTTCATACAGAAAGTGTTGGATATTTTTTAATGAAGTATTAAGTGTATTGAAAATATTGAAAATATTTCACCAAACATTAATTGATTCGTTGATTTTTACTACATACAACTTTAAATTTTGTCAAAATTAATTCTAAAAGAATTTTAATGTTTTTTTCCAAAATCAACAGGAAAAGTTTTTTTGTTGGAGATTTTGTAAAAATAAACAAAAATTAGCCGATTTTGTGTGTAATGAAGCAGTCAAGAGACATTTTTATCATCATTTGCCATCATTTTTAGTGCAGAGCTTTACATCATTTAACAAAACTATTATACAAAAATTTAACTTTACTTTGTCTATATTTTCCCTAATATTCGGAATATTATGTGTTTGAAGAAAGAAATTGAAATTGAAGAAATTTCTCCAACACATTGAATTCAAAATTGTCTACCGCTATTTCATATGTCTTTCTATGTTGCATGCCATAATAACGATAACTCTTTGTATCTTTTGTGAATATACAGCAAGTGTGAATATTTTGTGAATTGTACATACATATAACAACAAATTTCAATGCCTAAATAAATCTCATTTTATTGTACAACTAAGTTATACTTATAAATATGCGCTTGGAAACTAAAGAAATAACAACATGCAGCATTTAATGGCTTTATACGTACCGCTTATCTATCACGTATCACATTTATATGGAGCAATGCGAAAGAAAAGTCGCCTTTCAATGCCAATGCATACTTAATACCAGCCACCTTCCTTCAACATCAGCCCAGCTATCAAACCAGCCACCCATCATCACTCAAACTTGATAGAAAAACTTGAATACAATCATCTAACTCAAGCTCACCGCCACCACCAGCACCACCACCTCTTTGACTGTTGCCTCTCAGCTGCTTATTCCTGGCTTGCGCTGCCTGGTGTGGCACATACACGTTCTGGCGACACACTCTGGCGCGCGCGTCGGTATCTCGGGCCCAAGCTTTGCACCACTCGCCTCATTTCATCACCGCTTGCATATTTCTTTTTTGTGTGAACTTTAACCGTACAGTTTTGACCAGTTGCCGCTTTCAGTTTTCCTCCTCCTGTTTTTCTTAGTATTATGCGGTCAAGAAGAAATTGTTTTGCTCAAAATATACTTGCAATTGTTTGTGTTTTTTTCGACGTGAAACGTGCGAGAAAGAGTTGCTCTTTCCGTCCACACTCACGCATTGCAGTTAGTGTGGGCCGGTGAGGAGGCGAAGGACAGTGAAAGAGAAATACAGAGAAAATGAAGATTTCCGTTTTCAAAAAAGCCAAAGGCAGGTGTTGTTACAGCTTTTATTTAGTATTTTTGTGTATTCAAAGAAACGTTGAACCATCAGCAATTACCTCAACTATTAGAATTTACTCCTGTAAAACCTAAATGCGAATTGCCAAAATTTTGTTTAAACCTTTGTTTAGTTTTGTAAATTACCAACAAGAAAAAAATCAACAAATCTACAATAATCGTACCACATATCTACAATTTATCGAGAGGTTTTTTTATTGCATTCAAATGGTGTCAGTTCTTATTTATTTGGAATTTCTAATACCGGCCTATGCCAGTACAACAAATTAATATCTATCGTAATGAAGAAAAAACAAAAACCAAAACGCTTTGTTGAAAATTGAAGAATCGAAGCGAATTGTCATCCAACATTCTTCAGCATGATGTCTTTAATCAAATCGGCGCTTTTCAATTATTTCTTTCTTTTACACATTCACATAAACACACAACCACACAGCCAACCAACAAACAAACCGACCAACCACCCACCCACATTTCTTTTGCAATCAAGCAAAAACAAAAACGAAAAAATTTAAACAAAGAAAAATTTGTCGTCCATGAACTTAACCTGAAAATGCGTTAATTTAATTTGCGTTGCGTTTCGTTGCGTTCTTTTTGCATAACGTTTGGTTACTTCACGTTTTTAATTAATTTTTGTTATATTTTTCGATGCCTCTTCTACATGTTCTCTTAGATTTTGCACTACATTCTCTTTTTTAACCCGTCCATTAAGAAAAGAGTTGCGAATTTTCAAAGTTAATCAAGCAAAACAATAACGCTCACTTTTTAATTGAATTGAAAATTCTAAAACGCAAAATTGGCCCGTAAAAGCTTACAACCATGATTTGAGTACAACAACAACTCGGATTTGTCAATTGCCTTTGGCTTTTTTGTAAAACGCTCTTTGCTCACGAAATTTTTGTTTTTTTCTTCTCTTTCTCTGTCTTTCTCTTGAAGGTCGTCTGCCCTCTGACGCCGCCTCGTCTGACAATCCCCCTTTCTACGATGCGCTCGCCGAGCACGATCACGACGACGACGACTACGAGTACGACCCCTCTGTAGGCATTGACTCGCACGCCAAGTCGGCCGCCACCCTGGCCAATTTACTGCCCAATATTCACTCTTTTGACACCGGCGCTGGCTATGAGTCATTGGATTCAATGCGCAAGCCGCAGGCCTCCATTGCGAAGGTGGTGAATCCCCTGGGCACGGTGACCACAGTCACCGCCGGCATGTCGGCCGAGGTGCAGACGGACATACTGGACGAGGTGGTCTCGCAGTTGGCGGCCGAGGAATGTGTGATACACGAGAATTGCGACGAGTCGCTGTTCCGGCCGGTGGTGGCGATTTTCTGTGATGAGAAGGCGCGCAAGGCAGCCGAACAGGAGGACGCGGCACGCAAGGACCAAGGGCTGTGCGATCCGCCCGAAGCGATCAGGAACAAGCTGATCGTGCCCGTCATCGCCAAGGAGGTGGATGCGGAACTGAGCAAGAAGGAGAAGCAGAAAAGCGGCGCCAAAGCCAAGCTACAACAGCGCTCGCAGGAGCAAAGTGAACGCGAAGAGCAGCAAAAATTTGCGGAATTGTCGAGCCTGAATCGAAAGACAAAGAGTCGCGGTGGTAGTGATTTTGTGGATGGTAGAAGTGCCCAGCAGTTGCAGTCAGTGGATGTAAAAAACGAAAAAATCGAAATCAAGCAAGAAAAATTCGAAGCGAGTAAGGATAACAAAGTTGGCGAGCAACTAAAATCGGCCACAAACAACATAAAGGCAGAAATTAGGCAGGACAATGTAGAAGGAAAGCAAGAAAAGAAAAGTGTTGAGGCGAAGCGTACAAAGGAGCCGGCGGTGGTTATCAAACAAGAGTCACTCAGAAAGGCAGCTGACGAAGCGATAGTTGAAGTATCAAAGGTGGCAACGAAAACGGAAAAAGTGGTTGAAGCTGGCAATATCAAACAACCAAGTCAAATAGTATCGAAACCGGAGAAGATAGCTGAATGTGTGAAAGCCACAACAAAAAAGGAAAGGATTGCTGAAGCTATGAAAGCCACACCAAAACCAGAAAAGGCTGCTGATGTTATGAAAGCTGCACAAAACCCGGAAACGGATGTTGAAGTTATGAAAGCTACAACTAGATCGGAAAAAATTACTGAACCTATGAAAGCCACACCAAAAACGGAGAGGAAGGTTGAAGCTTTGAAGGTTGAAACAAAAACGGACAAGGCTGCTGAAGTTATGAAAGCCTCACCAAAAACGGAAAAGGCTGCAGATATTATAAAAGCCACACCAAAAACGGAAAAGCCTGTTGAAATCACACCAAAACTGGAATTGGCAGCGAAAAATTTAAAAACTGCAAGTATGCCAAGCCAAACAGTCGAAGAGGGGAGAACTAAGTCGAATTTAACCGGCGGAAATGACTCAGCCAAATCTGCAGCACAGCAAGAGGAAAAGATACTTTCAAAAAAGTCAATTGACATTAGCTCGAAGAAAGAAATCAGCGCTTCGAAGGAGTTGAAAAAAATCTCAATTGCTGAAACCAGTGTTTCGAGGGAAGTGGAACCAAAGCCAGCAGCTGCAAGGGAAAATGCCGAGATGGCTAAAGTAAAAGTTGAAGTCGCTAGAGAAAAGGTAGAAATCCATCAAGAAAAGCCGAACGTAGCAAAGGAACCAGCAGTTGCCGTAAAAGAAATGCCTAAAGTAGGAAAAGCATCGCCGAAAAAGTCTGCAAAGAAAGAAACGCCTCCGGATAGTGAGGAGGAAATAGTTATGGAATTCAAGAGAATGACACCGTTGACTGTCGAAAAGTCAAAGAAATCATGCGCCGAATCTGTATCGGCCAAAGCAAAAACTGCCGCTTGCGAAAGCAAAACTAAACCCAAGGAGTTCACTGCAATTGAAATTGAAAAACCCAAAAGTTACGCAACAAAATTTGATAAAGAAAAGTGTGTTTTGGAAAAGGCTAAACCAGTGCAAGAAACAACGAATTTGCCAGCATTGGATGCCTTAAAGCCCCTGGAGCCAGTTGAGATTTTCGCTTCACCAAAATCATCACCAAAAAAGAATAAACAGAAGACTCTCAATAAGTCGAACTCTAGTTCCGAAAACGAGGAGATAATTGCATTGCCCAGAAATTCGGGCCAGAGTGTGGAAAAGAATGCAGTGCATGCAAAATATGATAAGAAATCCAGTGCCAGTTCAGATGATTTGGCCGACAGTCTGCTGGAAATTAAATCCCAGCTGGGGGAGACAATGTACATTAGTTGTACCGAAAAACCTAAGGAACTCGATGCAAAGCTCAAGACAAGAGGAAGCGAAAGTTTGATTGCCTCTGAGAAATTGGCCGTGGATGTGGGCAAAAACGTTCAAACGCCATCAGTGTCCCAAGTCGTGGATAGCAACGAACAAGACAACGAAGCTTTGTTCAAGCCAGTATTTAAATTTGGCAGCCTTGGAAATGTGCCAGTTGTGGCCACAAACGCTGCCGAAGCGGCTGAATTAAAAGCGGCAGATGCCCGATCGTTGTTCGTGTTCGAAGCAACCACAGACATGCCAACTGCAGAGAGGAAACTAAAAAAAAAGAATTCACTCACCCCCGCCACCAACGTACAACACAAAACCTATACTTTTAATGTTATTGACTTTCCTGCACCTGCACCAGTAGCGACTCCTGCAGTCAAAACACCCGCTAAAAAGGATAGTCGGCTTTTTTCCGAAATGATACAGAAACAGACAGAGAAGCCGCTCGAGGTGGCCGAAAACCCCGAAAGCAAAAAGCTTAAAACTGCCAAAACTGAAACTGCTGCACCGAAATCGCCGAAGAAACCACTGACAGAGACAACCAAACAAAATGTTGCAATAGCTCCAACACAATCACCAATGGTTTTGGAACATAAAACTGATGACAGCGGCACAGGCAAGAAGTCCACTACGAAAATGGAAGAAGCTAAAGTCATAACAGAGCAGCCAACCGCTGCCAAAAGCAGCGTAGTTGAAAAGCCAGCCCCCACTACCGTCGACAAGAGGGAAACGAAAGTCGTAGCTAAAGCCAGCGAACCGGCCAAAATCCCAAAGTCCGCAACTGTCACCAAAGATGTGACAGATAGCGTTAAATCTGCCACTTTGAGTCCCAAAAAATCGCCAAAGTCAGCGAAACCTGCAGCCGAGATTTTGAGCCCAGCTGCTGCACCCGTTGCATGTGCCTGGAAGACACTGAGCGGCGCCGAAATGATCAGCAAAAACTTGGAGAAACTGCAGTCTAATTCTGCAAATGATACCCACTACCCAAGCTTGGGCGCTGCGATCAAGAGTAAAAGGTCACCCAAAGCAGAAATGGAATCAAAAGTCACAGAAACCAGTGAAAAACTACTGCCCGACTTACCTACACCCCTGAAGCCATTAGAAGATTTCATCATTGGCTCCGCAGCGGCAAATCGTAAGCAAGCCAAGAAGTGTGAACAACTTGTGCTGGACTTTGAGCCCTTGCGTCCACTAACGTTGGAACCGATGCCACCACTGCCAGCACTCGAGCCACTCGATATAGTTTCTCCTGGCCCGAGCAAGAAGGGCCGCGAGACCAAAGGCGGCCGAAATACCCCATCCGAACAGCTGGTTTTGATCAATTTCGAGAGTCCGCCCCAAGAAGAATCCTCGACACCGTTAAGCGGTACGGTGTACGAAAACTTGGCACTTGCATTGTGCGGCTCGCTGCACTACGAGGACGAAGGTGCCAGCAAGGGCGCGGACGGCTCGGCGCTGACGCACTCCAGCTCGGTGCTGGGCGAAAACGACGAACAGTACATGAGCCTGGAGCAGAGCTCGCAGGAGACCAACACCACAAACACCGCCACCACCAATGACAAATTCTCCAGCTCGCCCAACTCGTCCGCCTCCGAGGAGATAATCGTGCTGGAGGAGAAAAAATTGAGCAAAAAGCAACGACGCCGCCGGCTGCAAAACGAACAAGATGCCGCCGCCGCAGTTGACAATGACAACGAGGCGAACGCCGACGAAGAGCTGCGCCCACTCATTGCCGCCTGGAGCAAGTCACAATGGGAGCAAACGGCGCCGGAACCAGGCGGCACATTGCCGCCCAGGCCGGGGCTGACGACGGCGCCGGCACCGTCGTCGTCGCCGCTGGCACGTTCCACCACCACAGACAGCGAGGGACCGATGCCGGCCACCACCTCCGACGACAACGTGTTCACGCTGCCCGCGGCGCTGTCGCCGACAGTGGCGAATGCGCCCAACAAGCTGAAGACCAAGAAGCTGGAGCACAAAATCAACTTGATAGCGGCCATTGAGGCGGCCACCTCCTCGTCGACTTCGTCGGCCGAGGAGAGCGGCGTAGAGGCGGGCGGCGGGCGTGCCTCCGACATGGACATGTCGCTGATTGCCGTCGCTCAACCGACGCCCGCACAGGCCAGTGCCGCAAAAAAGAAGACCAAGCGTCGTAAGAGATAAGAATTAGCGATTTGTTTGTTTTGTATTTTTTGTATGGTCATCACATACTATCTGTACATTGCCTACTACGGCAATGGGCGTGGCAGCGAAGCACAATTGCCGCGCGCCACTGCGGCCTAAAGTGTCGCACACAACCTCACCTCACCGGGTTTTCTTGCTTCCTTTCTTTCGAACTTGCTTTGTATTTGTAACCGAACACGAAAACGTGTTGCGCAAACTTCTTTTAGACTTTTGTTTATAAAGTTCCATGACTTTTTTTAGTTGAAGACACACAAATATGAATGTGTTGTGAATTGTATTCGATGTTGTGGTCCGATTTGTGAAAATGAAATGCACTCAAAATTAACGATTGTGCGAATGTACTCTCCGAAGTATGGCAACTAAAGGCGTTTTAACGCAATGAATAAATGTTTGACTGGCAGTTTGTGGGCCATTATGCAGACAGTTCGACTGACTGACGGACGTCTGTGGGACGACTGTTTGGCGAAAGAGAAAAGCGATGACACGATGTGCTCACGCGGCTTGACCAGAAATAACAAAACAAACAAATCCTCGGAGAAATGCGAAAATCAGCTGCATTGGCTATTCGTTTTCGAAATTTCGAAATCCAAGTACACAGTTTAAAGCACACAGTTTACCATTATGTTCGATGTACTCTTAAGCATTATGTAAAGCGAAAGTTTTTACCAACTAACTACATATTGATAGCAGCAAATATGCATAGACGCCACACATTTTTATAACTAAGCAGGAGACGGCAAATTAAACCATTTATGAAAACTATCGAAAATTATTGAGTATCACAAATGAGAGAGCTACAGATTTTAAACTCAAAGCAAGTCCACAATCATCTGGACTCGTGTGACGTGACGCATTGCACTGGAAAGAGAAAAGAACAGAAGACTAGAGCATCTAAAATTGGTTTAGGCATTTATAAGTAAAATAACTGCTATTTAAAACATCTTTCTTTTGCTATTAAGTTAATATTTTTCTATCAAAATGTTAAATTTGTATACTAAGTGCTCGCTGCGAACGTCAACTTTTGTTCAGCGCAATCTTTGTAGTATTCTGTCATTTATGATATTCAATAATACTAAAAAAAAAAATGCAGTAACAACAATTTGTGTGGCATATAAACGCAATCAAGTTCGGACACACACACACACAAAGTCACGTTTAATTAATCTCAAGCATAAAATCATATATAGTATATATAAATATATATTGTATTAATTTAACAACTATCAAATTTTATAGAGAAAATGACAAAAGCTACAAAATATAATTAACATTAATGTACACTAAAGTGTAAGCTTAAGCCTAAAGCATGTAAAATCGAATTCCAGCTGTATGGATGCTCGCTGCTCGAAGGACACGAGCATCGGCTGGCTGGCTGGTTGACTGCTGCACCCGACACACAGTTGTAGACAAATGTTTTAGTGATGTGGGCTGCAGTTGTTGAACCAATAACGTTAAAGATAATGTACCTACAATTACTTGAAAAAGTGTCGAAGCGCTAATGGGCAGTTATCCGCTACTCGAATTCGTTTTCTATTACAGATTACAGAAACAATTTTCAAATTGCCCTCTTTAACTCATTTTCAATAATCCTTGTGGGTATGTAGAGGGTGACTGCTTGTTAGGATGCTTTGACCTCATTTGTTATAATTTCTCTAATTATTTTAATTATATAATTATTCTAATTATATATTTGCTATAAGGCAGTGCGTGAAAGCATTAACGTGAGTGTGTCGTATTGTATTCAGTTCTTTGTTGTGTTCGTGTTGGCGCGTAGTTGAAGTAATGCAATTGAATGTTTGCGAATTAATTTGCAGTTAAAGTGATATAGTTCGGTCAGAAATGGCTATGCTTATAGTGTGGACAGCAAGCTGGCGTTTTCGTTTTAGTTGTGCGCTGCTGAAAATGTTCAGCAAACACACACACACACATCACATGTAATTGAGCAGAGAAAGTTGTGAATAATAGTAATATTGTTTATGTGCTTTCATCTTAAATCCGATTTTATATGCCAGCGAATTGTTTTAGCCTGAATATGATTTAAATTAATTTAGATATTAAATGCATAAATAATGCTCGCTCTCTGCTAACGTCTTTAGACTTGATTGTTTTCTCTCTTCTAATTGGCAAACAAAATTATATTCAATACCTAAAAACTTTTTCAAAAACGTGTTGCCATCTGTCGTTCAAATTGTACTCCCCGATTGTGTTTTTTTATAGTGACAGTTTAATTATAAAAATTCCACAATTTCGCCTACTGTTCAGTTCGACTGTGAAATTCTTCGTTATCTCACTAACTCACTACTGCAAATTTTAATTAAGCTAATTTAATGAAAATCATTTGACTGTCATCCTAATTTATTAATTTTGCGCCAATATTCAACATCATTAGTAAATTTGTTTCGTCTCAGTTTGATATTGTTGCCCGTTTGCAGTTTGTCTTTAGTACTTTAGGTTTTTGGAATTGAACTACTTTAACTAATTTAATTAATTAAGCATACAATTGACACTCACTAGGTAGCTAAACGAGTTAGCTTTTAGTCTAGTATACGCATAACTTTGAACAAAATCGACAACCACTACAACAACAACACATGTGAAAAACCTTAAAAATGAAGCGTTACATTTTATTGAAATTTATTCAGTATTTATGGTTCTAATCTTTTCAATGCTACCAAAAAAAATTATTAAAAAAAACATAAATGAAAATATCTAAAATAACAACAAAAAAATCAATAAACATAGAATCATGTAAAAAAAATATAAAAATATAGTTTATAAAAAATCAAACCCACAAAGAAAAGAAATGTGGTATTTAAAATTGTAAGCATTAATAGATTTCATTTCTTTATGTAATTTCAATAAAAAACAATTCAATTGTAAATATTAAAAACAAAAATTTAAACAAAAAAAGTGTAAAACGAAAAAAGTGCAAAAAAACATAAAAATTGAAAAAAAACCTTTAAAAATGCAAATAAAAACCAAACAAAACAAATCAACTGGATTGAGTATTTTTATTTGAATTTATTATAAAAGTTTGAAGTTAGGTTCGAGACAGTAGAAATCAGATTTCAATCTATTTAAATTCAGAATGCATGAATCACAACGTGAAGCAGTGAAATTTATGTTCTCTGCTCCATCATTTATATAGATTTATTGCATTTCATTTAGTTAAACTATTTGTGGTTTTTGATTTAATGGTAAATGCTCACTAAAATTTGTGTATAATTGTTACTATTGTTGTTGTTATATTTGTTACTATTGAAATTTTTAAATGTGCCCAACAAAATATGCCACATTTTCTATTTATATTATATTCCAATATTGCCTGCGCATGTATTTGCCTTCATACATATGTACATACATTCTTCAATCATCATCAATCATGGCCATCAAATCGTGAATACAGCACTAATTTCGCTCTCTCATTCCATTTTTTCCCTCTTACATTTCGCACATGTTTTCCTTTACTTCTCTCTCCCTCTCTTCTCCTGTTTTTGAAAACCAGTTTGTGTTTAAATTTATGTTTTCCTAACTTTTAGGCTTCAATTTTGCGCTGGCGCCGAACCCCATCAAGAACGTAACGACAACGACCACCGGCAGCAATAGCAGCATTAATAGCAGTGTTGACATTACCGATTGCAACAACAAGAACAATGCCAAAAATCAGAAATCCACAGATGCATCAGCAATGAAAACGAGCGCCGCCATCAATGCGCCAAAGGCCGAGACCGAAGACTTGACACTGTCGCAAAACAATTCGAACTGCAACACAACCGGCAGCTGCACCAACAGCATTGGCGCCAACAGCTCACTTCAGCTCAGCGCCAGCGGCACATCGTATGGCCGCTACATGGCTGACGGCGGCGGCGGCGAACAGAACACCATCATCAACATTGACAGCTACGACGACCAGCTGAGCTTGAGCAGCATACCGTCGTCGTCGTCGCCGCCGCTCAGTCTGAACGGAGTCTTCGATACGAACTTGATGCATTTTCCGGCGGGCGGCGACAACGTGGACGACGATGTGGGCGCCTATGGCGACGCTGACGGCGGCAGTGTGGACGGCGATAGCGGTGGCGGCGGATCATTGTGAGAGTTACTGAAACATCCTTCGCGTGTAAGGACAACTGTGTTGAGCAAAAATTTCTATTTGAATAGAATCTACAGGAATATTTTCAATAATACAACCAAGTAAACATAAAGCGAACGGTACACAACTACTGATATACTTATGTACATATATGTGTAGATGTAGCAAAGTGATGTACAGTTATGAGGGTGTTTGTGGGTTGCGCCTGCAAGTGGTAGAGTGCAAAGTCATTTGAGGTATGCGTTGCATGTACAAAGTCGAGCATAGAAAACTCTCATATGTAAGGATCTACTAGATGAGTTTGGAAAGACCCAGCTGACAGGTCAAGGTGCAGTGATTGCTTATTCCTTGCATGCCATTTTGAAATTAGATTAGATTTCAGTCTTTGCAATTTTCCAAGAATAGAAAATTTCAACTTTTTTATTGAAAAATTTCTGAAATGAAATGTGCCTGTAGTTGAGTATTGTTGTTTGAATAATAACAAGAAAATCAATATGAAAGTAAGATCCAGGTCCTATTTCAAGAACTATAACTAGAAAGACTTAAGTAGAAAGAACCAAACAATGAAAGTGTTTTATAAAACCAGAAATAAAATTTCACAATGAAGGATAATAGTTGATTGTTTGCTTTAAGCACATTTCATGACAGTAATAAAATTACAATGAATTCAATATTAACTTAGCAAGTTTTCCTGTTCAAATTCTTCCTTTTTTTTTTTTAAAGAAGTCAATGAAAATTGTTTCAGACAAGTAAGAATTTGTAGTTGTGCTGTCAGTAATACATTTTCATCAATTAGTTTAGGCTCAACTGGCTGTTGATCAGTTCGATTCTTGAAAGTATTGACCACAGCAGAAACTATGCATTGGAAAAATATTACTTTCGACTAAAATTTTCACAATCTTGATATCACTTTGCTCTGTGACCTCTTGCAGGCCACCACAGCGCATACATCCGAATGTATTTAACACAACTATCATATAATTCATTGCATTGTACATTGTCATATGCATATGCACATTTACATACTATATGAGTACATAAAAACACAACAACAACATATTTATGTAAAACAATTTACAAACAAAAACCAAGCATAGCAAAACAACAAAACATAATGTGTCAATGTAAGAAAGTTAAATCAATATGTATGTAAATTAGCCATTTTTTTATGCGTTTTAAAATCATTATTGATCTAAATGAGATTGAAATTTCCTAACAAGCACTCACTACAGAAAGAATAGTATGCAGAATGTTGTAATGCTTGTATGAATAGGGATGGTAAATTTTTGAATAAAATTGTCAGTCTAATTCGGGTAAACTCACCAAAATGATTATTGCAAGTCATAATTGTAAGATGGTAAACTTTTATATATGAATTTCACATTACAACTCTGACCAAAATTAGAAAATTCACACAATTCGCTGTTACATCTGACATGTTTTTTGTGTATGAAATGTTCGTTATGAACTTGAAAAATGTTCATTATCTATTTTATGTAAGAAAAACTCGTTTTGAGTCGTTTAAATGTTTACCATCCCTAGTAGAAGACGTGAATATTCATTTAGATGTCTTTAAGCTTTGAAACCATTTTCGTACTAACGACATAATTGGTTACGTTTTTGACAAACGCACATGCGCGAGACATGCAAAATTATTCAAAATGTTCTGTTCTTTTAGCAAGTCTTATATTATTTTAATTTTATTTTTTAATTTAGTTTTATTATTTTCTTTTCAAAAAACATCTCTAACAATGATTGCTGCAATTTTTGTTTGTGTTATTTTTTTGTTGTTATGATAAAAGTAAAGTCTTCCTGTTAATTGTCAAACAAATTCCAGTTTTATCAAGCATGCTTAGTGCAGCTTGCGTAACTAAATGTTTATTAATTTTTTATTTTTATTAAATTTTTTTCTCTTTTAATTCCAGTAGACGTGCTCACTTCGGCGCAGTTTCCTCAGCACCGTTGTAATCAATACCTTTTAATACCACACACACATACACACACACACACAAACATACATACACAAAATTATTCGTTTTCAAAATTTCGTACGCTTTGTATTGAAAGTCGTGTGCTCGTATGTTAGTTGGCGCGAAAATGTGTTCTGAAATCAAACTTTAAGCTTGATTGTACAGGTAGTAATCTTTTTTTAAACTTCTTTAAATTCTAATAAGCTTTTAAAATTAACTAATTAATTAAGCTCATAAGGTGTTCAAAATGTATTCTAGTTAGCGTTGAACGTTCACAGTCTCGCTTAAATAATTTAGAATTTTAATTGGTAACTCTGAATTGGCCACAAGCAAAACTAAATTAAAAAAAAACCACACAAAGACTTTTACAAGTAAATACACGATTTGAAATTCTTTACTGCAATATACAATATATTTTCTTACTGCACCTAAACTGATGAGTGAAATATAATTTAAATAACGCATAGACAGCATATTCAAATCCTGTACCTACTGTACTATTTATTGTATTACCAAACCAATTCCAATTAGGCGTTTAAAAGCAAAACACATTAACCTTCTTTACCCGAGTGATCTTTGTACTTTTGTAAGCCAATACTGACAAACCAAACCATTGTACCACCTGCTAGCATTCAACATAACATTTTAAAACTTCGAATTGAAATGAACTACGCCTTTCTTCTCATTGTCTAACGTGTATAATTTAAGTAAAGCAAATATTATATTAAACAAATGTTTATTTTTAATATCAATGAAAGTATGTAAGGTGCTCTTTTTCGCTTTTTTTATACCGCATAATTATACCCACGCATGTACTGCAAAGTGTTATTATTAACGATTTATGATTTTATCGTTTGTGCATTTTCATGCCGAAACACCGAAATAGCAACGGCACTGAAGTGTGTAGTTTTCGTTAAGCACTAATGAAATTGTTTGAAAGCAAAAGCGAAGCAAAGCAGCAGCAGCACAGTGCTACCGCAAGAGAGCATTGCCGGAAATTAGCTTAAACATTTGCGCGTTATTGTAAGCAAAAGTGAAAAACAAAAATACAAATGTGAAAAATAAACCGATGAAGATGATGTTAGAAATTTTTACATCAAACCTCAGCTGAAATGCCGTGATATTTAAATTTTTTATATGAATATGAGAAATTTTTATGATTTTTTTTTTAACGAAAACACATAAAAATAAAATGAAAACAAAAAACCGCAGCGAGTAACAGAGAAACGCAAATGAATTCAAGTTGTGAATATAGAATACCAGAATGTCGGGTGACTGTAACTGAATTTTGTATTTTTTTACTGTTGATTACTCAATTCAAATATGATTGCGTCTTTGCGTTCTCCCCAGCACTGCGAAAGCCTTAAAACATTATTTAAAACATAAATCAAATCAAATCATATTTGTTAGCTGCTAATGTATAGTGTGACTTGAACATATGTATAAACAATATTCATCTGTTTGTTTCAATAGTGTGAGATATAGCCGAAAGCGTAAATAGTTGAATAGTGTTATGAAAGTGTTAGCTGAAATTTGTTTATAAACTCTATGAACTACCGACATAAAACAACTAAATTAATTTTTTTTACCTTTTATATTAATTTTTAAATAGTTCAATTTTTTAGTTTAGCAACTTTACAAATTCACATCTTAAAATTCATTCCAAAAAATAATAATGGAGAAAGAAAATATCTGATGTTTTGCGACGGTATAAGGCGGCAGCTCTTAACTTTTTACTAAGAAGAAGGAAATTTCTTATGAATCCTAATTTTATCCTGCAACATTTTTCTTTCTACAAAATGAGCAAAAATTACTTTATGGGAAACATGTTAACCAATAGACTACATTTCTTTGTTCATATCAGCAAAAACAAGTGACTAGTAGTGGAAACTGTCAACTCTTTACTAACAAAAAAGGAAATTTCTTATGACTTCATACTTTTTTCTTGTAACAAAATGTTCTCTGCAACAAAAGAAATTAAAAGAAACAATAATTTTTGGAATAAATGTTTAACCAAAAATTACATCAATTTGTCAACATCAGAATAAGTTAGTGGCTACTTACGAAAGTTCTTGTTTATCAATGAAGAAAAAACGATGTTCTATAACGAAAGTTCTTGTTTATCAATGAAGAACAAACTTTGTTCTATAACGAAAGTTTTAGTTTATCAAAAAAATCAACACATTTTTTGTTGTGAAAACAAATTTTGTTCAAGAACGATTTGAGTTTATCAATGAATTCAACTAATTTTTTGTTGTCAAAACAACTTTTGTTCCACATAAAATCGATTTTCTAAATGTTTCGCTTGTATTGAATTTGAATGCTGATAATAAATATTTATATACAAAATTTGAAATGCTTTAAACACAGGATTTTTTTTTAGTAAAGAAAATTTTTTTTCTAATTGATGTTCTAAACAAAAAATTACCATCAAATTAGAATAAAACTATTCCTTTCCAATTTTTTAATTTTGGAAAGGAATAGTTTTGCAACAAAAAAACCCAATTTTATTAAAAGAAATTAAAATATACATTAATTTTGATTTGAAATTAAATAATACAATTTTTTTTTTTCGGTAAATATATATAAATTTCTATTTTTTATATATAATATATATGTATATCTTTTTTTATTTTGAGATTAATAATTTACTTCAAACTTTTACTTTTGTTTTTAATAAAAATTAAAAAAGTTTAATCAAAAAATATTAATTTCATTAATTAAAAACTTGTTTAATAGTTTTTTGGTAATTTTTTTTAATAAAAATTAAATAAATTCAATTAAAGCAATTCAATTCAATTTCATTTCAATTCAATTTAAAACAAATTAATTTTAATGATTAAAGTTTTAGTGATTTAAATCATTAAGTTTTGTTTTCCAGTTCTTGTTTTTAATTTTTTTAGTTTTTTGGCAAAATTTTTTAAAATAAAAATTAAATAAATTTAATTTATTTAAAACAATTAATTTTAATGGTGAAAATTTTATTAATTTGAATCATTAAGTTTTGTTTTTCTTTAATTTACTTTTAGTTTATTTAGTTTTTATTAAGCAAATTAATTAAATGAATTTATCTTTGATTAAAAGTGTCAAATACTTTTTTTAACAAACAAAACAAACGAAAGAAAACATTTATTTAATGATATATTGTTGTAAAAAAATTAAAATATACTTTGATTTCTAATTAAAAATGAGTTATTAAATTGTTGTATATTTTAATTTAATGTGATTTTATTATATTTTTAATTATTTTTTATTGAAAATATAAAAATATATTTTTATTTGGATTTAAAATCAATTAATTTTTTGTTAAATAAAAAAAATAATAAAATTTTGAATTTTAAATTAAATACATTTTAATTTATTAAAGAAATTTAACTAACAATTTTTATTATTAAGTAAATTTTAATGTTTTTACAAAAATTCATTACTAAATTTTTATTACACAAAATAAATAAAGTTTGATATATTTGGAGTTAAAATTAAAGTAACTGAAGTTTAATATTGTTAATTTTTATTTTTTAATTTTTTGAATTTATTTAATTTTTATTAAAAATAAATTAGAATGCACTTTATTGAACATTAAAGCATTAAATTTTATCTGAAGTGAAGTTCTTTTGGTCTTCTCTTATTGTCTTCTCTATAAAATTTTATAAAGCTTTCATACTCTGCATTTGTATCAAGTGGAATTAATAAACTATTTCGTAAATTCAGGAAAGTACACTTGAAATGTAGTTTTGCATCACTTTCCTCTGGCCACATAGTAAGCACTTGTCATTAAAACTATTTTTATTTCTAGTCCATGAAATTACATTTCAAAAGCATATTTGTTGCTCGTTTTTTGTCACCTATAGCCCAGTTTAGTGACTTACCCAGTTCTCTCCTTCACTCCTTCTTTTTTTAAAGTCCGCAACTGCTTTTGCTTATGCCGCCGCATTACATTGTATACGCTGCAAATTTGTTCACTAGAAAACAACTCTTCAATATTTTTCAAATATTTTTTGCCAGGGATAGACTCACTCTACCCTAATACTTATTACTCTTAAACAAAAACTCAACAATAAAAAATAATGAATGTGTATCTGGTCTGCTAATTGAGCAGTTTAGCAATGCGATTGTTTAAAGTTTTTCAATTAGTTCTCAATTAAAATCGCAGAAATACACATTTCAATCTTCTAACTATATTCCAATTACTAAATGGACCATTTTACTCCGTGCATACCATTTTACGTGTAGTCGTTACACACACACACACAAATTTGCATCGCATTCCCCCTCCACATATCCGACAGTAACACATTTGTAAGCAATTTCTCTCCGAAATAATTTACTGAACTTAGCCTAAAATTATTATAACGGTGTATACATTACAATAAGTCGCTTAACAACAACTACAGCAACAATAAGAAAAAAACAACCGTATGAAATATTACAGTTTTTTAAATTAAAAAAGGTGACAAGAAAAAAACAACAAAACAAAAACCCAAATCTACGACATCTAATCTATAGCTCGGTAAGCATAATAATTATATATAAGACTTTTTTCTTAACATTTTACGCAAACATTTAGCAAAGAAGGGAGACGAGACACAAGTAAACTAATTGAAATTGATAATGCAAATTGCTGTTGTAAACGAGAGCTAAAATACAATAATATAATATTTTTTATACTGGCTTCTGTGAATGGGTACTTGAATGTAATCACACCCACACACACATACACACACACACATCCAACACACATACTAATGAAAAACATACGCAAACTACATACAAATTAATATACTATATAAAAATTACTTTATATATATACATCATAAAAACTATATATATATAATATATATTTTAATTGCATTACAAATACATTTAAAGGTTTACATACATATATACATACCTATAAACAACAGAAAAGAGCAAGACGCAGTGTAAACAGCAAAGAGAAAGCAAGCAGATTCGGATTGCAAGAGCAAACAACTTAATTGTACTTTAAAGTGTGTCATATTTTTTTGCAAATGCAATTGAAGCATACCATGGAAATGATGAGGTCAAAGTTGATGTGAGGTAAACATTAAAAACTTATCGATAATCAGAAATTAATAATTTAAGATAATTGAAAATGGAAACATTTATGTATTAAAACCAATTGAAAACCTGTGTGATGATGCTATGAGTGCGAAAAAAATAAATTATAATTGAATATAAATAATATTCGACTAAACTACAACAACAGCAGAAACAACAACAAACAAATGTATAACAGCTAAACAAAATATGAAACTATTGTGAAATTATTTTGTGAATGAAATAAAATTGGAGATGAGCAAGAAAACAAAACAGAAAAACGAATTGTTTGAATTTGAAAATGTGGTTAAAAAGCAGTCGTTATGTTGAGTTGTTAATTTCCAAGAAACACTGAATTGATTCTAATTTATTTAACCCATTGCTGCGTAATGGGTAAAATTTTACCCATGCAAATTTATTTTTTTTTTAAATCACCAAAAGTCAATGAGATCTCTCAAAACCATTGATAGGGATAGTTAGGGTAAAGGTGGAACTACCTTAAACTAGTGAAGGTCACCCTAAAATTCCACCATCTAGCTAGAGTTACCAGACTCCAAAAATCGTGAATTTTCCGGAGGTGGAAAATGTAGCGAAACATAGTGGCCTTAGAACTTCACAAAAATCTGCCTCCTAACTCACCTGTAAAAAATACAACTTTTGTTCACGTGTTTAGCTGATCACTTCACAAAGTATGGAAAAAAGCTACCATTGCTGCGTAATGGGTACAAAATACCTAATGAATATCTCAGCGACGTATGGGCGGAACTGGTACCCGGCAGCAATGGGTTAACTGGCCATAACATCCTGTTAGCGGGTTACGGCCTGCCGAGTGAGTCTAAGTCTAAAAAATAAAGAAGCATCCATTGAGTTCATATTCCACTTGATCACCCACGAGTTAAGGTATGATGAAGGGTACATATGAGTTTTGAGGGTTGTTTTTGTAAAAAAAAATTTCTCGTCTTTTGAGGGAATCCAAAAATCAGCACAATTATTGGCTTTTTCATAAGAAGCGAAGTACTGCTCGGCAACCAGAACAAGTGGTGGTCGGAAGCAGCAATATCTGGTGAATACATTGGATGGGGTAGGACATCCCATTGAAGCACCTTCAAAGTTTCCTTGAGGACTTTGGCAACATGTGGTCGAAGGTTTTGTGCAGTTTCCTCCAAATTGTGTTTTGCTGGCACAAAGGTTGACATGGTTAGGACAGAAAGGATTTTGCTTACACTTCAGCGAAACAACGCCTACTGATTTTTAAATAAAAATTATAGTTTTTTAACATGAATACAGTCACAAGTTGGTCTAATGTGATTTAATGCTGGTTACGTCATCTTTTGTAATTTTCTCAAAACTTGTGTTTCCAGTACTTTAGGGAGATTTTCATTACAAACGAAGAAAAAAGAAATAGAATAATCACCAAACATTTGCAAACTTATTCCTCTGAACAATCCGTTCAAACACCAGAGCTAAAGAATTCCACGTTGATACGATGTTCCAACGCACTAAGCATTTAAGAGAAAGTTAGTTTCTGGTCCGAGAGATCACCCCAACACCTATGACCAGGATGGATTAAAGTTAGAACTCAATGAATTCTTAATTCGGAACCCTGTCACCTAACCTCTCCTTGTTTTCATGCAAATGACTTGGTAGGTAGAGAAGGGGGCCAGGAGACCGCACTTCCAGTCGGAGGCCAAAATGGTCCATTGTGAATCCCTTCTTAAATGATTCTGTAGCTAACCAATCAGTCTCTTATTGACTTAGTGCGTTGGAATGTTAGGCGCCTGCTACACGTTCAATATTTATTGACGGCGATCCAGTATCACGATATTTATTGAACGTTTAGCATGCAATATTGATGGATCGTGATCCATATCGCAAAATATTTAAATATTTTGAAATCTGGATCGCGGATCACAAATCTGTCAATAAATATTGAACGTGTAGCATATTTCATGATATTAATACGCGATTCGGCAGTAAATAAAAAAAAACAAATAAGAAATAAAGCATTTTGGAACAGGATATTTTAAGCGAGTGTGTGCTGCCGGTAGAATCGGAGCTTACGACAGACAAACAAAATTTTAATTAATTTTCAAGTTGGAAGAATTGCGACATCTTTTAAACGACGAACCACTCCGAATAACAATTATGTGAATACTGACGCGATAAATATTGAACATGTAGCATTCGCGCGCGATCTGTCAATCCATCAATATGGATCGCGATCCAAATATCACAATAAATATTGAACGTGTAGCAGGCGCCTTACATCCTCGGTTTTTGATTTAAAATTTCATGATATTTGATTGACTGGAAGCGAAGTGATTTCGTCTGAAGTGACTGTATGTATGTGTCAGAGGTAAAAAAATTAGCATCGAACATAGAGCCAATGTTAATTTTTGTTTTAAACTTGGTAAAACTTTTACCGAATCATTTCAATTAATAAACCAAGGTTATGGTGGCACCCGGAATTCTAAATTGTTCTAGCTTTCACCATGGAGTGGTCAGATAACGAGAACCGTATCGCTGTTATAGCGCTATTTAAGTGTGAAATGAAAAAAGGTGATATTTTCAAAACGCTCCGCCCGCTCGGGATTAGTCGCATGTTCTTCTATCGGGGCATAAAACTGTTTGAGGAGACTGGATATGTTAAAGACCGCCACCGGTCGGGCCGTCCGCGCACAGTTCGAACACCACAAGTCGTTAAAGCTGTCAAATCAAGAATTCAGCGAAATCCGCTCCGAAAACAGAAAATCATGGCCCGGGAGATGAATATCTCGGAAAAGTCCGTAAGTCGAATTATTAAAAAGGACTTGGGACTTGGGGCTTTCAAACGCCGTACCGGACATTTGTTGACTGCAGCTTTGAAAAAAAAGAATGGAAAAATGCAAACGTCTTTTGGTGAAGCACGCTGAGAACTTGCACAGAAAAATCTCGTTTACCGATGAAAACATTTTTACCGTGCAGGAAAAATTTAACAAGCAAAATGATAGGGTGTATGCACGGTCATCTAAGGAAGCATCTGAGCTGATTCCACGGGTCGAAAAGGGTCATCACCCAGCTTCAGTCATGGTTTGGTGGGGTGTCTCTTACGATGGGGTCACTGACTTGCATTTCTGGGAACAAAGGGTCAAAACATCGGCCACAGTTTACCAAGAAACCGTTTTGAAAGCTGTTGTAAAACCACTTAACCATTCTTTGTTCCAAAACCAGCCAAACTCAAACCTGGCTCCAAAACAATTTACCAGCATTTATTTCCTTTGAAGAATGGCCCTCTGTCAGTCCTGATTTGAACCCGCTCGATTACAAATTGTGGACAGTTTTAGAGGACATGGTTTGCCACAAAAGATACTCCAACATTGATTCTCTTAAGACAGCTTTGATTCGTGCTGTGGCCAATTTTCCGATGGACGAGGTGCGTGCGACTATTGATGGTTGGCCAGTCCGACTTAAGTCGTGCGTGAAAGCCAAAGGCGGACACTTCGAATGAATGTTTGCTTTTTGTACACAATATATATCAATAAATATGTAAACAAAAATTAGCCAAAAAACATTCACTACTTTTAATTTTATAGCATAAAACGTGTGTAACAGTATTTATGTCCCTAATAAGTATAGCATTTTAATTGCGAATAGATGAACTTCTTTAGTATCATAGAAGGGTGTTTACCTAATAAGGATAGTTTTATCTATCCGCCTACAAGTAGGGTAAGATGGGGCTATTCCCCGCGTGGGGCTATTCCCCGCACCACTATTTTCTCAGAAACGGTAACACTAAATCTCAAATGTGCAGTCTCATTGTATGTGTCATACTATGAGACATGTTTGGTTGGTGAAAGTTTTTTTTCCCTTCCAGTGACAGATCGTCGAGCAAGCCTAACGTTTTTTTGTACTCCTCGCTGCAATTTTTTCGGTCCACAGAATTTGAACTTTTTCTATATAATGTTTTATATTTTCATTTAAAGGTGAGTGTTTTTTAAACTAGAAGGCGAGTACTTTCGAGTGAATATAGAGCGTTTTCGGTTTTGTTTTGTGAAATTAGTTTGGCATCATCGAATAGACAGAGGCATACCATGGGGCTATTCCCCGCACTTTGGTATGGGGCTATTCCCCGCACCTCCATTTTTAGTTCTATGCATACAGCGTCATTTAGTTGTCATTATGCTTGACAATTGAGATGTTTTTAGTTTGTTCTTCATCGATTCACTTGGTTATTTCGCTGTTGTTGATTTTCGCTCTTTGTTTTTTTGTGAATTGTGAAGATGGTTCGAAAATACAAACGAAAAACCGAGGCAAAAACGTATACTGTTGACAGTATTGTTCGTGCTTTGAATGCAATTCGACTTGGAGCTTATATTCGAGCTGCTGCGCGCGATTTCGGTATTCCAGAGAGAACTTTACGTGACCACTGGAATAAAAATCAGTCATTATTGCAAGCAGCACAAGATGAAAAAACAACAACATTAGTATCAGCAGCAACAGGAACAGCATCACGAACAGCATCACGAACACCAACACCAACAGCAACAGTAACACCAACAACTGAAGCTGTGGTTTCGAATGTACCGGTTCCATCAACTTCAGCAGCAACACCAACACGAACTGAAGCTGTGGACCCCACTGAACAAGCTGAATTACTGCTGCGAAGAAAAAAGCCGCTGTATTGAAGAAATTGACTGCTGAAGCAAAAAAAGCAGCCACAAAAAGGTCTATCGACACAACCCCATCGACACCAGGACGTGTGAGCAAGCGGCGTAAGACCACCGTGGAATATGTCGATGAATCAAACTCCGAAGAAGATTAAATGGTTTTAATTTCCCTCGTTCTCATTGAATTTTTCATATTTTTCTGACAAAATGCATTTTTTCCATGCCAACTTTTGAACATGTGTAAGATTATGAATAAAAAAACACAAAAAATATTTTTAAAAAACAAGTTTGGATACTTATTTTCGAGTTCATTTGCTTTGAAAACGGCAAAATCGGGGGTGCGGGGAATAGCCCCATGGGGTGCGGGGAATTACCCCACCAGCGGGGAATAGCCCCACAATTTTCGATTTTGGGACAATGGCTGCAGCTCGTTACGGGTAAATCACACACTATAAGTAATGTAGTAACAAAAGTTGCGCGTTGGGTCCAGCTTTCCAACGATACCACTCTTGTCTCGAAACTCAATCCGAGTCGCGAGATATTCGGATTTATGCTTACATGCGGGGAATAACCCCATCTTACCCTATCTATGACCAAAATAACCAGAAGGTTTTTAGCTTCCTTTCCAAACAAGTCTAATTGGTTCATTTAAGAAATCAGTTGAAGATTGCGATCCGTTTGATGCTTTAAACAAGCAGAAAGACGAAAAGGCTTCCAAAAGGCACTGCGCTTTGGCAAGTTCTTCTACAACAGATGATCACCTAATCACTTAAAATCTGACATGCTGAAAAGTACCCACGACGATTTCCAACTCTACTGAAAAATCCTAGTTCTACTGTTCCTGAGAGACGATGTCACTTGGACAGTCCAAATAAACAAAAACAATCCACATATACATTCAAAATATTGTTCAATATTGTTGTATCTAACCATATAATCTATTGAAAACAAATATTTCCTGCTTTCTTATGCTTCCTTTTCTGATCCATTTAACCTCAAAGGTTCGACAGCGCTGTTGTTTGATATCCATATCGCACTTTGTTAAATAATAACTTATTTCTAACAACATACCCTGACTCATTGCTAACTTCCAGAACGTGCGCACGTTTCCTGGCGAAAATATTTATAAATCTGAATGGTTCATTAATAATTTTTAAAATATATAAGAAGAATGTTGACAACTCACAAACAAAGTCCACAGTATGACGTTATGGGCCCATTAAAAGTTGGTTAGCAAAAATCCCCGCTAGTTTGCCTAATTTTAATTAAAAATCGAGTAAAATTACTGTTGTTACCATAGCGTGCCAATTTGATTAATAAAATATGCGCCTGCACCGAGGATGACATTATCTTTGGTTTGCCAATTGATAATTCGATAGTGAAGACAACTGTGGGCCGAGCCGCAGCCGGCGGTAAAATTAAAGAAGATTTTGCTTTTGTTGTGTCAAGGAGCTTTTTGGGAAAACAATTCTAACCACTGCGTATCGTAGAGTGGATATGCGTAATCGACGGTCTAAGGTTTATCTTTGAGCTTTTCAAGTTGTAGATAGTCCAATTAATCTGCCGGATGCACGTTTGCGATTTTTTCATATAAATACTCTACAGCTTAGTTAGCAGCAGGTGTCAGTGTTAAATTAATCAATTGTGATAAGTATTAAAGCTTAAGAGTGTACAACTAAGTATAGAATTTAGTGCAGCATTGGTGGTTTGTGTTATCCTGCGAAAGGATATAAAGTATTTGTGAAAAAAGTGAATCAGTGAAGTGTGGCAAAGAAATAAAATATATATATATTTATAGATATAAAGCATTATGGCGTAAGTTAGTAGCGATGACTAAAGGACATCAGTGTAATATGAAAGATTATATTAAAAAAAATACTAAAAAATACTAAAATATATAAAGAAGGAGAGAAGGACATTAGTGTAATATGAAAGATTATATTAAAAGAAATACTAAAAAAATTACTAAAATATATAAAAAATAATATAAATTAATAAGGAATAGTGGACGAAGTTATAAACAAATTTATATCAGGTGTACAACTTTGCTTCCGCCGTTTTTTTCCAAAATTAAAAGCTTTATTGCGAAAAAGTGCTTACAGATGTATTATTCAAAGTATTGTCCGTCGCTAGCGACAACTTTCTCCCATCTTTCCGGCAATTTTCGGATCCCGGCTCGAAAAAAGGAGTCCTCTTTTGACGCTATCCATGAAGCAATCCATTTTTCCAATTCTTCGAAGGATTGAAAATGTTGATCTGCCAGGCCGTGTGCCATCGAACGGAATAGGTGGAAGTCAGAAGGGGCGACATCTGGTGAATACGGCGGGTGGGGCAAGACTTCCCATTTCAGCGTTTCCAGGTACTTTTTGACCACTTTTGCGACGTGAGGCCGAGCATTGTCGTGTTGGAGGATGACTTTGTCATGTCGCTCTTGATATTGTGGCCGCTTTTCTTTTAGCGCGCGACTAAGGCGCATCAGTTGCGTTCGGTAGCGATCTCCTGTGATGGTTTCACCCGGTTTTAAGAGCTCGTAGTAAATCACACCGAGCTGATCCCACCAAATACAAATGATTGTTTTCGACATCGAAATCCCCATTTTTAAAACGTTGAAACCACTCCCGACACGTTCTTTCACTCAGAGCAGCATCACCGTAAGTTTCTGAGAGCATTCGATGCGCTTCAGCTGCATTTTTTTGCGAATTGTAACAGAAAAGTAAAACTTCCCGCAAATGGCGAGAATTGGGCACATAAACGGACATTTTCGAGCGTGAATAATACGAAAACAAGAACAACTGTCACTGAAACGGCGATGACAATTCGTTAGGCACTGTCCACACTCACTTTAAAGGCATTACCATCTATGTATTTCAACCAGCCTCAGCCGGTACAGCCACCTATCGGAAAACGGCGGAAGCAAAGTTGTACACCTGATAATAAAAAATTTCTAATACAAAAAAATATTTGATGTTAAATATTAATGAAAGTACGACGCTTTAAAATTAATGTCAATAAATATAAAACACAATTCCTGTCCCATTAGCTAAAGCTGATCACTTCTGGGAGATTGCTGCCTTCAAATCCAAATTAACCCTTTCGACTCCGAATTTTACCCTGTGTCTCGATATTTCTTTTTTTTATTTAAATCATGAAACATTTGCCTAAGAAGTGTGCACACGACATTTGAAGTCGCCACGCCTCTTTGTTAGAGCTCTAGAGCTAGTTTACTTTTGAACAATTTCAGCTTAAAACGGGTTAAATAAATTTTGTATCAATATTTTTTAATTACAATAAAATTATGTAATATTTATGGAAAAATATAAAATTATCACTTTTTGATTTTATTTAACCATGATTAAAGAAACAGGGTCTTGATCAAACGCGCCCAATACGTAGACTTCAATTAGAACACAAACTTTTCCTGATATCGCTGCAAATTATTGATAATTATTTTGTGGATAACGGTAAAATTTTTGTAATTTGTATTGAATTCACTTCTAAAAATATTAATTTGTTGGTGCCTACTTAAATTAAACCCATAAATCAATCGTAGCTTTTGCTATAAGATGACAAATAGGTTAAGTTGCTCTTAGGCAACATTGGGCTCGAAAGGGTTAAGAGTTTGGCCGTGGGGAGCAGCTCGTGATTCCCTGCCAATTCCAAAAGTTAGTTTATAGAGTAGCAGCTCATAGTTGATGACACCCTGAAAACCACCAAACACACTGCAAAACTTCCTTGACTGTCAATTCTGACATGGCTGCCGTTTTCAAGTGATCCAGTTTATATCACGAGTCACCATCCGCTTGAGAAATGGATCGATTATGATGCTTTTCAGCAGCGATTCCCATGGAAGTGGAAATTTGGCCCATGAGGACTTTTTGCGTTAACTCCATACATCGAACTTCTTCTTCTTCTTGTATCCAGTCTTATACAAGTGGTTCTAAATGGTTTAGTGCATACATGTTGATCGAACTTGATTTTCGGTTTTCATGACTTTATTGACATTTTCAAAATTATCCTTATGGAGCGTCATGCATTTTTAATATCAAAATAAACGGAACGGAATCATGATGAACGGCGCATGATGGACAGCCCAGACCTTTCAGGACCATAAACTTTTGTCTTTATCGAATAAAAACTATAAAATACAGTGTGTTTTTTCTTTGCTGGTGTCCATTTTTGTCGAGCGCTCAAGCAAAACTTGGGTCAAGCAATCAAAAAACAGTTTGAAAAGTTTTTTTAGTTCGAAATCTTATCTTTTTTACGGCATGCAGCAATAACCGATTGCACTTTTACAACGCAAGATTCAGATTACTAAAACGATCTATTGATCTATTATCTAAGTGACAATTCGTAAAAGTGACGAGCGAAGTAAAAGTGAAAATTTTTGGGTAGGTTGTGGGATTTTCTCTAAAAGGCGATCTGGACAGCTACACAACCTAGGCTGGAAGTCCATCAGCACAGTGCTCACAGGACACTGCCCAATGCGGAGGCACGCTGAAAGACTAGGGTTGCCACACAACGACTTCTGTCGTGGTTGTCGTTCCGAAGACGAAGAAAAAACGGTCCTGCACTTTTTGTGCCAATGTCCGTCCTTGGCCAGGAGAAGATTAAAACTCCTAGGCTCCTCGTTCTACATCAGCCTGATCGAGCTCTCAACTCTCAACATTAGGGAGATAGCGAGGTTCATACTGGAATCTTCGTGGTTCCCAGCGCCGTGAAAGGGGGAGTCGCGCCATCCCAACGTGGTATCACAACGAGCCATTTCTTTGTGCTTAAGTGAGCTTTTCAGGAGAAGCCTGCCACTCCAACCTAACCTAAAAGTGACAATTGATGTTTACAAAGCTACATAAAACCCACATATAAAAGTGTTTTGCTCTATGATAAAAGCACTTATCTTCTACTATTTGTATCATAGTTATGCTCTACGCAAAAGTTTTCCTTAGTAAACAATTTTTCTTTTGATACGTGCTTTGCTTTGTGTGCGACTCTTCTTTCTTAATCTCTAATCTCTTTGTCATAACGTGAATATTAATTAAAATATTTTTTTTTATACTCTATCGCCATGTTCGATTCGCAATTTTATGCTCAACGCACACCGCGGCGTAATTCCGCCAGTGACGGCGAAATTCAGACGCTTCTCAAAAAAACCGACAATACCAGGTTGCCGCAACTTTTATTGATACGACATCTATTTGAACTCGGTCATTTTTCATAAATTTACAACGATTTTTGTAAGAGTTCAAAACACAACAGCAGTTGGAAACAAAATTCTTTTCAATCTTGAAAATTTCATCATTTGTTAAAAAGTCTGCAGTTGTATTCGTTTTGTATTTGTTTTTATTGATGTTTGTTTTTTTTTGGAAAAACTCACTTGATTCTGTCAAAATTTAATTAAAGACGAAAATTTTCATTTCAGTGGTTGTTGCAAGAAATACGCCATTGTTTGGGTAATCTTAGCCTTAGCCATTGTTGGCATAACGCTGGGTCTGTACTTTGGGCTCAAGAGTAAAGACAGCGAGTCACCCAAGCGTGGAATCGGAGCCGTTGTATCGAATGGAGACGGTTGTGCCGACATCGGCGGGTAAGTGCCCACTTTGTAACCGCAAACAAGTGACTTCCTCTACCATCGGTTGCCGATTGCAGCATGATGCTGCGTGAGGGCGGCTCCGCCGTGGACGCAGCCATAGCGACGCTGCTCTGCGAGGGCGTGGTGCTGCCGCACAGCATGGGCATCGGCGGCGGCTTTGTGGCCACGATCTTCAACAAGGAGTCGGGCAAAATTGAGACTTTGATTGCGCGCGAATCGGCGCCGGCTGCCTCGCATCAGAACATGTTCATCGACAAGCCCATTACGGGCGCTATCTCGGCGGCGGTGCCCAGCGAGATCTACGGCTACTGGCGCCTGCACGGCAAGTACGGCAAATTGCCGTGGAAGAAGCTCTTCCAGCCGACCATCGAGCTGTGCATGAACGGCATCAAGGTGTCCAAGTTTCTGTCCAACGTGCTGGACTCATATGCCGAACGCATACGCAACGAACCCTCGATGGCGGAGATATTCATAAATCCCGAAACGAACGATGTGTACAGGGAGGGCGAGGTCATGTATCGGCCGCAGCTGGGCGAGACGATGCGCATACTGGCCGAGGAGGGGCCGGACGTGCTGTACAACGGCGGACGCATTGGCCGGATGCTCACGGAGGACATACAGAGCATGGGCGGCATCATCACTGAGCAAGATCTGCAGGACTACGAGTGAGTGCAGCGGTGCAGTGGCACTTTAGGCACAACTAAATGCGCCAATAATAAATTCTTTCAGAGTGCGCTGGGAGGAGCCAATTGTGGTGAACTTCACCAGCGGCTATTCGCTGTACACCACCCCGTTGCCGACCAGTGGCGCTGTGCTGGCCTTCATTCTGCAGGTCATTGAGCCGCTGTACACCAAGCAGTACGACGTCTATTGGCAGCGTCTGATCGAGACCTTCAAACATGCCTACGGACATCGCACGCATCTGGGCGATGCCAAGTTTGAGCCGGCAGTGAACGAGGTCTACGAGAAGTTGTTGAGCTCCAGCTTTGCAGCCGAGACACGTGCCCTGATCAAGGACGACCAAACTTCGACGGACTATCTGTTCTACGGCGCCAACTTTGCCAACGAGGAGGATCAGGGCACAGCGAACATTGCGGTGCTGGCGCCCAACGGCGACGCCATCTCGGTGACCAGCACGGTGAATAGTCAGTGAGTAGTGAGAGTAGGTTAGGTTAGGTTACGGAAGGGGTGTGTGCGGCAAGCACTTCCACTCGGAGACCCTGTTGGGTCCATTGTGAATCCCTTCATTTTCGGAGAAAACCGGTGCCTTCCTTTATCTGTTGGGATCCCTGTAGATCCAAGCGGGATCTTTTGGGAACCATTTGGTCTTGGCGAGGAAATTTTGTAGATCAGTTATCTGTGCGTCTGCTACTTCTGCGAGCCCATCAAAGAACCTTGCCCCAAGAGTCTGGAGCCGTCGTCTTTGTAGTGATGGGCAGTAGCATAGCAGATGCTCGACCGATTCTACTGCATCCTCGTCTCCGCAGCTTCTGCATAAATCGTCGGTCGCCAAACGCCATTTGCATAGCATGACACCAATGGCGCAGTGACCTGTGATTACCCCCGTGACCATGCGTACAGCATGCTTGTCGAGGAGCAAAAGGTCTTAGTTTTTCTTGCCTTGAGCGCTGGCCACACGGTACATGCAACCCTGCAGTCGCACCTAGTTGTCCAAGCTCTATTTGTAGCTCGTGTGAGCCACTCCCCTATTAAACCCATCGTAGCAGAGATCGGTGGTAGCACCGTGTTGACTGCCCGGGCTAATTCGTCCGCCTGCTCGTTCCCTTCGATATTGCTATGTCCGGGAACCCAGCACAGACGGACCCTGCACTGCCTTAAGCCACCTAGTGCTTGAGTAGTTCGAGTGGCGCTGCAGTGATTTGTGTCATTTACCATAAACATTAATTGTGGAATTTCAGTCTCGGCGCCAAGGTGCGCTCACGACAGACGGGCATCATACTCAACGACGAAATGGATGACTTTTCGACGCCGGGCATCATCAATACCTACGGCATACCGGCCTCGCCTGCCAACTACATCAAACCGGGCAAGCTGCCCATGAGTTCCACCTGTCCCAGCATTGTCCTCGATGCGAACAAAGATGTGAAACTGCTGATTGGCGGCGCAGGCGGTTCGCGCATTACCACCTCAGTGGCGCAGGTAAATCATTCATAGATATTCCTATAAAATAAACACTTTTCCTTTATACTCCTTTACTTGTGCCCTCGCAGACCATTCTGCGCTACTTTGTGCTCAGCGAGACCATTGAGCATTCGGTGAATGCGGGTCGCTTGCATCACCAGCTGGCGCCCATGCAGGTGGACGTCGAACCCGAGGTGGCCGAGCATACCAACGAATATCTGCTGCGCGTGGGACATGAGGTCAACTATTTGCCGGGCCACAAAGCCTACTCGGCGCTCACAGCCATCGGCCTAAAGACTGAAATACCACACCCAGTTTGTGATCGCCGTCGTATGGGCAGTTGGACGCTTGTCATTCCGTAGAATTAAACGTGTTGCTGCTGCTGTGCTGTAACCAAATTATTTTGTATATGTGTATATAAAATTATAAATATTTTTTTGCAAAGTGAATTTTTTTATAACCTGATGAAGAGCAGAATTAAGTTATGAATACATAGGTGTGTGTATATATTTAAAATGCCCATTTATCAACTGTATATATACCGAATGATGTTTGTATTGAGATTTCAAATACAAAAGAAAAAATATGGTAAATTTTTTTCTAACAATAACAACAAATGACTTTGGTTTGCACTCTAAACAGCGACAAAATTAATGACTCAAAGAGTTTTTGACTATCGATAACTATTACAAATTTAATCTGAGTCAGCATTACTTATGACAATGAAATACACATGTAAGGATTCATACATGCATGCATACGTACACAGTGCGACAATTATGTATTAAGACTGCCTCTAGAAAACACAATTAAAACACGATATCTGCTAATTTTTCGGTATATTTATTCGAAATATTCTCCTCCTGATTCAATACACTTGTTACATCGATTTAATAGTGATTCAAACGCGTGTTCCAGCTCATTTTTCGGAATTTCCTCCAGTGCCCTCGTCGAAGCCCGTTGTATGGTCTGAATGTCATCAAAAAAGCATCCTTTCAACTTCAATTTCAGTTTCGGGAACAAAGAGGAGTCGCACGGTGCCAAATCAGGTGAATACGGCGGATGATTCAATACACAGACCTGATTCCGAGCAAAAATTGACGATCAATTAGTGCTGTGTGACTCGGTGCATTATTGTGCAACAGAGACCAACTTTTTGGATCGCGGTGTTCTGGTCGAATACGACGGATTCTGGCCATCACACGCTTCAAAACTTCGAGGTAATATGCGGCAGTAACTGTTTGACCAGTTGGAACAAATTCTTTGTGGATAATTTCTTTGCTATCGAAGTATGTGATGAGCATTGTTTTGATTTTTGATGGAACTTTTCGTGTTTTTTTGGCTTGTGGTGAGTTTTTTGATTTCCATTCCGCACTTTGACGCTTGGTTTCTGGATCGTATTGGAAACACCATGTTTCATCACCCGTAACAATTGTTTTCAGGAAGTTTGGATCATTTTCTGCGGCTGCAATGATGTCTCTAGAATGACTGACTCTCATTAATTTTTGCTCAACATTTCAACATCAAACGAAAACGTGTTTTGCAAAATGAATTTTAATAAATATTAAATGTCAACCAAATGTCATGAAATTTTGACAGTTAGTAGAGGAAGGTTGAAGCTTCAAAACGCATGTGCTCGCACATAGATGGCGCGGTGGGAATTAACGTAAAGGAGGCGGCCCAAGCAGTTATTCAACGTAGGCCAGAACTCCATCTGCATCAAAAATTGTGTGTTCACGAAACACTGCCCAATTCAGAGGCATGCTTGAAAGACTGGACTTGCCTCATATCGCATTCTGTCGAAGAAGGATTAGTATTTACTAGTGTCCGACCGAATATTCGTCTTCGGCTTCGGTATTCGGCCAATTTTAAATCGTTGGCTTCGGCCAAAATAGCCGAATACTTTAGCCAAAGGTTTTCGCTCTAAGGTTTTGCCTTAATATCCAGAGACAGCCAGCTAAATTGTGCAATTAAGAAATTTCTTCAATTTTATTTCTTCAATTTATCTTACAAAAATCTCCCATAAATGGAGCTCGATTCCCCATGCAATTCCCCATCAGAATAGACGGAATCAAAACAAAATGAGAAACTGGCAAAAGCAAAGAAGTTCGTTAAAATTTGCTGGCTTTGAAATTGCGTTTTCGGGTTTTATCGATATTTCGGACATTAAGATTGCAATTAATAATAATGATCTCTAATCAGCCATTTATGTCAATTGAATTGTTAAGCTTTTTGTTTTTGTTAGAAACTGAACTCTAAGATTGTTTTGTTTTTACTAAAATTAGGTAAAAAAAGAAATGAATAAAGAAGGAAGAAGAGTTTGATCAGTTTTGTTTCCTTAAAAAAATTTGTATAAGTATTCGGCTTCGGCCCTCGGTTTAATATTTTAGTTATGCCGAATATTCTTCTTCGGCTTCGACCAAAAATCCACCTTCAGTCGGACACTAGTATTTACTATTGATGGGTAATGTATATTACGACCTAAAAGATCTTGAACTTAAAATATATCTGTAAGTCCAGCTTCCGAGAAGAAGGAACTATACCAATCCTGAACTTCTTAAAAATATATATTATTAATAACACTACTCGACAAAAAATGGTTCATCGAGTGCTCCTAAAAACAAAAGTATTTTTTAGACTAATCTTCGGCTGCTGAACATGAAACTGAAAATCAAAAAATTTTCTTAAGAAGCGTTTTCGAAAAATCTTCTCGTAAACCAACCATCCGACTAACACAAGTGGCCCGTCGTTCGGAAGATAATTAACTAACCTTTCCAACGATATATAGATTTCCAAAGTAGAGAAAATTAAAAATAGAAAATTTAGTTAAAAGGAGATAATTTTTCTCTTTCATTTGATACCCATATCTTCATCATTGCACAACCGCAAATATTTAAAAAAATATTTGAAATGTGTATATCCTTAAAATTTTAAAGTCCTTTAAGAAGGTTTTTGGGTCAGAAAATGAAAAACTGACTATGCCAAGATACTATAAATTACCTCTAGTTTCACGTCTATATCAACATTTGGATGGGTCTCGGAAAAATAAAAACATTTTTTCGCACGGTGTAATAAATGAAAAGTTGGTGTTTTCACTCCGTGCATCATAACTTTGTTATTTTTCTTTCAATTCTATTGATGTTAGGCTTAATATTTGATCAAATAATATATCTTTCATCTTAGATTAGAACCAGAGGAGATCATTTATTTTATCTATAACAAAAGTATTCGATTTATGATTTTTGAAATTGGTCGAAAAATTCACTTTTTTACAACTTTCATCGTCAGTAACTTCTCCAAATCCAAATGTGATTTGGAAATCTTTATATCGTTGGAAAGGTTAGTTAATTACCTTCCGAACGACGGGCCACTTGTGTTAGTTGGATGGTTGGTTTATTAGTCTAAAAAATACTTTTATTTTTAGGAGCATTTTTCGTGTCGAGTAGTGTAATATTCACCTATAAGAATTCCTAGCTTAATCAGGTGAAAGTGTAACCTGCAGTGCCCTGTTAGAACAGCTGCAATAATTCTGAGACTATTCTTTGATTAACTTCATACATTCTTCGAATTATTTCTATATTAGACACAATGAACGCTTTGGAATGATTTCTGATTTCTATTGCTTATTTCGTCCTTTCTGCTTCGGATAGATAGAGCTTCCTTTGCCAAGCCACAGAAAGTTTCTGGAGTGACAAACGGGGTAATGCCCCTCTCATTATAAACCTAAATATCTCCGTAAGTAGGAACCCAGAGGATCCATACCTGATTATTATAAGACCAGGGTTGCAACACAATAAATTCTGTAGAGGTTGTTGCTTCGAAGTAGAAGAAGATACTTTTCTGCACATTAATGTGCCAATGTCTGTACCTGTCTCGATAGATCAATGTAATATCACAACGATATTTCTACATTCCTTTGTATTTAACCCTTTCGACTCCGAATTTTACCGTGTATCTCGATATTACTTTTTGGTATTTAAATCATGAAACACTTGCCTAAGACGTGTGCACACGACATTTGAAGTCGCCACGCCTCTTTGTTAGAGTTCTAGAGCTTGTTTACTTTTGAACAATTTTAGCTTAAAACGGATTAAATAAATTGTGTATTAATATTTTTTAATATACAGAAAATAATTTAAAATACAGAAAAATTACTTAATATTTATGGAAAAATACAAAATTATCACTTTTTGATTTTATTTCACCATTATTAAAGAAACAGGGTCTTGATCAATCGCGCCCAATTCGTAGACTTCAATTAGAACACATACTTTCCCTGATACGAGTATCGCTGCAAATTATTGGAAATTATTTTGGGGATAACAGTAAAATTTTTGTGATTTGCATTGAATTCACTTCTAAAAATATTAATTTGCTGGTGCTTACTTAAATTAAATCCATAAATCAAACGTAGCTTTCGCTATAAGATGACAAATAGATGAAGTTGCTCTTAGGCAACTATGGGGTCGAAAGGGTTAAGTATGCTTCTCAGCAGCAAAATGCCAATCTGACTAGCAAGTTGTACAATAAAGATTTTCATCGTCAAGGCGCTGTCAGAGAAAGGTTGACAACCCCTGTTTTCCATACAGACTTGCCTTTTAACTTAAAATTTGATTAGTCAACAATCGATTCTTAACAGTTAAGAAATGCTGAAATGCTAAAATTCCAGCAGCGACTGTTAAATATCGATTATTTTTGCAACTGTGGATTAAATTGTGCCACTGCTTCGCTCTCAATTCCAACGCAGACCAAACACTACATTCTGCTAGCCACCTAACGCTGTAAATTTTCAACTGCTGCGCGTACAAAATATGAGTGTCGGGCGGCTGATAACTTTCTACAGGCTTTAACCAGCGTTTGGCTCGTGCCGCCATACCGCCGCCCCCGCACCACCACTGCCCACAAGCTTCGTATTGATTGCGCGCTCTCGCATCCACCGCTCACGATCTACGCAATCGCGTCAGGCTCGGCGAGTCGTTTACATTTTTCCGTTTCATTTCGTTCCATAAAACCGTCAACAATTGGCTGCGCCAAGCGGGCGCGATTGGAGTGAGGGAGGCGTTTGGTTGGGTGCACTCCACTTCATTTCCACAACTAGACTTCAGCACTTGTCAGTTTCAGTCAATATGAGTAGCGCTGACCGGCCGACGAGTCTCAGTTGATCTCAACACTCGAAGCGGTGCGGTTGACCGACCATCAGCACAAACACCCAAACCGTATTAACAGTTCCGCGCTAACAATCCTGCGCGTCTATATTCTCGGCGTTATAAAAAAGATAATTCATCGGTGTGGAAGGACGTTACACGATTTTAATTTTTATTTGTTGTAGAATTTTGTGTTTTCGATTTGCGTTCAAAGTTCTATAGACTTGCAACAATGAGGTAAGTTTTTTATGGCTCTAGCAGTGAATGCATGAAACTTGCATTGAAACAACAACAAGCAAATAAATTTTTTGTTAAGTGCAGCAAAAAGTGATATAAAAGGTGCTGACGCTGAGTGGGTTTTTTTGATTTTGTGCAGTTTATTCTATACAACGTGTAATTTACTATTCATTTACAACAGCAACAGAAAGCAAACTAACAATAAATAAATTAAAAAATGTAAATTATTAAAAAAGAAAAAACAATACAATAAATGGAATGAATATAAAAGTGAAACTATGTAAACACAACATTGAGCCACAAATGTATTTATGTCTATGTAGCGGTATATGCTTTTCTATATATAGCCATGCACTTGTGTCGACATTAAAAAACGTGCTGCCCGGCACAATGGTTATTGTTGTTATTTGGTGTTTATCGTTTTGCAAATGTGGTAATACGACAGCAACAACAAACAAATGTTGACATTCTGAATGGTTTGTCTGCGGCAAGCGATCGTCAGTGCTTGTTGTTGTTGTTGCTGTTTAAATCGCTGATTAAATAGCTTTACTTTTTATATCGTATTTTTCATTTCGCCGTGGTGCAACTATTTGATGTACAAATAAATGCTAATTACAGCCATGACTTGTACAACAACAACAACATCTGAAACAGCTCTCTGCTGCACGGTGAGCCAAGTTCAATCGACCGATCGATCGATTGCTTAATTACACTGCACAGTCGAATGCAAATCTAGTTGGTTGCCTAAACTACTCTTTGGCCTAAACCACTCGCTGCCTGATTGCAGTCTACCGTTTTGTTGGTCTAATGTCGTTTTTGGAAGCTATGCGCTGTGGCTTTCATGAAGGCTTATCACTATTTCTTTCTTTCCCTCTTTTTAGCGCTAAAGTACTTGAAGAGAATATTTCAACCAATTTAACTTGCCGTGTTTGTAATTTTACCTACATTTGACCTTCTCTTTTGAATATAACAAAAAAAAAACATTTCAAAATATTAGTGAAATTTTTTGCATTGCTTGTTCGCATTGACGTATGAAGCAGCACGAACTTGACAAATGGGCCCAGACTTACAATAGAGAAACCTATTCAACCAAAATATGATAAAATGCCAAAAATAAAAGCGCACAAAACACGACAGCAAATAAATTTGCATAAATAAAAAATACAGACAAGGCACAAACAAACTGCCAATAAAACCTTCATTAGCATAATGTGAAACATGTACATTATGTGTAACTTGAGTCGAATTTTCATCCAGTATTCACACATAACATTATTCTTGCTTGGCTTGAAGGCGCAATTTTACTGCCGAAAAGCCATAAATGAGTTAAAACTTTTCGCAACAAGACAAAAAATTCTTAAGTCGACACATTTATTTCAACAATGACGTACACGAGTTGACAGCTTAACTTGATTATTATACACCAAATGCGTTTTATAATAAATACTAATAATAATCTATTTTTGCCAAAATACATTAAATTAGAAATTCAAATTTGTATATCCACTTAAACGTATTTAACCTGCAGACAAATTTTAAATATTGTATATTTTTTTTTTACTCTCTTGCTGAATCGTTTATATGCTCGTATAACGGCTAATGACATTTTTCTACATAAATAAATATTTGATTTACACTGCATTCTTAATTAATTAATAAATTTGTGCGCATAATTTCGAAGCTCGTTTGAAACTGTAGTACTTGGAATTAGTATGCAAAATTAAAAAATCTTGAAAGTTACAGCTGAACTTTTCAGAAAGATTTCTGAAAACAATCAAATATTTAATTTGAGGTCGAAAATCAAGCACTACATTATTTCGATGAAAGGGCGAATCCCATTTCAATTGAACAAAAGAAGTTGAAACCATTGAAATTGAAGACTAATAACCATCTATGGACTTGTAAGGAAGGGTTGGCCTCATATGAGCTTTTATGAGAGTTGATTTGGCCCTTTTGTATTGAATTAAGCAATTAACTTACTATCAATACATACGAATTTTAAATACGGCAATTATAGTAAAGCTTAGCTCTGGCGTGGGACTATTCGAAGCTTACTTAACCCAGCTTTTCCACAGCCATCTTAAAGTAATTGACTGAACACGTGTCACAACAACACACAAAAACAACAACGCATGCCATCAGTTTAGCATGAACCTGGTGCAGCCAGCATTCCTGCATCTGGCGGGTGGTTCTGGATTGTCATCGTAAACGATCGTATGTGCCACTTTAACCATTTGTCAGTTGTCCGCGGAAATTATACTATCCAAAGCTAATCGTTATTTAATTTATATATTGAATTAAATTTCTGCAAATGCAAATCATTGCATTACAGCTGAATTGTTTGCTGAAATATGTTATTTCATTAACCATATCACAACCCTCAATGTCAGAAAACAGATGTGAAAATATGAACATTTCTAAACGCAGCAAAGTGTCAACTAATGTGTTTGGTTAGCGTACTTTCCTAACAATGTAAACAGCATTAACTACATTCTGTCATTCACACCTCATGTCATATGCGCGATCACTGTTTATTACTATACAACACAATGAGACTGTTTTCAGATAATCAGCATCCACTTTGATTGCATGCTATCTACATAGAAATCTAAACACTTGAGTGTGAACATCTTAGCAGCGATCTTTAGGAGACACTTTCGAAACTAGTCTACTCGGATGCTTTGTTTTTTGGTACTATACTATAAGCTTAGGTTTTATTAAGTTAGCTGCTAGGTTAGTGTGAAAATTACACGACTGACGCGCATGAAAATGTTTCATTGATTCAGTTGATTGATTAAATGACTGCAATAACAATTCAGCAAATATGTACTCATGTTATAAAAAGTACCGTCTAAAACCAATTAGCTGGAAATTGTAGGGGTACTTTTTCTTTCCCAATTTCCCCCAAGAGTGGGGCTCAAAATACACAGGTGTAACCTTGTTATTGTAAAACTTACTAAATATTTTTACTTGAATTGTTTTCAATGCTCATATCTCAGTTTGATACACTATTACAATCAGAGACTTGAAATAATTATTATCCATATTTTTGGGAATAAAAAAATTGCCCTAATTTAAGAAATTTGTATAATTATCGCTTTATAATAATTATTCCCAATAAGACATTTTTTACGTCGCCTATAACTACTATCATGTAATAAATATTTTTGAGTTGCATAATAACTCTTATAAGTAACAAGTATATTTTTCATTGTCGATTATTATTATTTTGGAATTTTTGTTTTTTACATTGCTTCATAACTTTTATTTATGACTTTTTTAATTTACGTTACCGATAACTATTATTTTGAGACATTTTTTTTACGTTGCTTCATAACTTTTATTTTTGATTTTTTTTCATTTACGTTGCCGATAGCTATTATTTAAAAAAAAAATATTTTACGTTGAATTACCACATTTTGGATATGAATTTATTTTTAATTGTTTTAAATTGACAAACGCAAATTAACTGCAGAAATCTAATTTCCACCAACAACTAAACAATTAAAAATCAATTCATACTCAAAATGTGGTAAGGCAACGCAAAAAAAAAATTTATTTCATAAAAGTTATGAAGCAATGTAAAAAAAATTTTCGTTCAAATAATAGTTATCGGCAACGTAAATAACAAAAAATCATAAATAAAAGTTATGAAGCAACGTAAACAAAAAAAAAATACCAAAATAATAATTATCGAGAACGAAAAAAAAATTCGTTTCTCATAACCGTTATTACGCAATGTAAAAATTAACTGTCGCAAATAATAATTATAATCAACAAATAAAATTTATGTTGCATTGTAATAGTTACATTGCAATTATTTTCTTAAAAAACTTATAATAGTTAAGTCCCTGATTACAATTAATTTATTACAATGATGAAAGCCCATTTAATCCAGTTTCTTCATATATCATCGTAACCCAATTGTGGCGCTCAGGTTAGATTAGGATAGGTCAAGCTGGAATGGCTGCTCCTGTATGAAACAAATTTTTATTCGCCGAAATATCACAATTTAACTTGTTTAAAATTATGAAAATAATTCTTATCTACTCCTTGTATGTAGAGAGAAAATGAAATAGATAATTGTTTAAACATTCTAGGAATAGAACCCAAAGCTTATGGTGAGCAAAACCAAAACTAGGAATATCGAGGCTCGTCAAATGTTGACCTTTTAAATGACAAATTTTGGAAAATGTCCATCTTAATAGAAATTACTTGCTACTGTTCAGTGGTTTGGGCTTATCAATTATGTAATTAATAGTCAATCAGTCAGGACAAACAATAAGATGCAGTATTATTTTTACAAATCATTCTATTTAAGTTATAGTGCAGTGCCACCGAATTATGAACACCGCTATTTTATTTATTTATTTTATTTTATTTAGCCAATGAATACAATAAAAATTCGTATACGCTAAGTTGAACACATTTTAAATGTACTCGTACATATGTACGAATTGGAGAAAACATAAGCTAAGCTTCTTAGAAAAAAATATTCAAAGAATACATGAATTGATTTTTTTAAAAAGGAAAAATCAAGCTCTACAAATTTGGAGATTCTATTGAACTCAATTAAGGCTCTGGAAATAGGTGCATTTCGAGCATACAGAGCTCTTAAAAGACCAACATGGAAGAACTCTGAGCAACGAAGAGATCTGACCGGAATATTTTAAACGTAACTAAGTTGACTCCATGTTTCTCAATGTACATACATATGTATGTGTGTTTCTCAATTAAGTAAAATCCTAACTATTTTACATGTGTCTCATTTAGACTTTAGACGGATGGAGAAAGGAATGAGGGTAATTCTCATTATAATTATTATTTTTATTCAATACATAGGATAGGTTTAAATCTGACATTACAGAGGCAAAAATATTAGCTAAATATACTTTTCTTCTTACCTTTTTAATAGTAAAAGACACAGCTACCGTACATCACAGTTGCTGCATTTGCAAAAAAATACCCAAGAAAGAAGCGCGCCGTAGTATCTTTGTGTCATTGCTTACTGTTTACATTTCAGTGGCACGACACCAAACCTAATACATCATTATCATATTTCGAGCATTTTTAATTACGTTTGCAACAAGTGTCTAAACAGTGATAAAACAATAAGTTCTGTGACGTTCGAACCGAACCACCCACCGCAATGACGCGTGCTCAAGAGATTCCTTGTACTGTTTTGAGATAATTCACGCAACCAATTTGATGTTTACTACCAAAAATTATACCAACAGCACTAGAGCTAATTGACAATGCATTGCCATGAGACCAAAATCAATTAGCGGTACGACGAGCTGTAATTACAGACAGGTCGTGTTAGCCACGTTGATAAATTGCCAATTGTCTGTGTGGGCGTCGGGCGCGATAAGTGAGCCACCACGAGCAATTGCCTCGTGTCATCTGTGCAAATATTCTTCAAGTTGTCTTCGGTGCAAATACTACACGCCGAGCTGTACACTTGAAATAGACAAACAGTTAAAGCAATGCAAGTAAATAGCAAGCAAATATAAATTGGCAAAACGTTGAGAAACTTGGTAAAACTGTCGATTATATATAAAAACAGCAGTGCCTAATACATTAATTATTCGATGCTAGGAAGGCGATGCTGGTTTCTAGGCTCTAGCTTCATACGCATAATTTGTTCACAATGCCTCAAACAATGTGTAAACAGGGACTTAACTATTATAAGTTTTTTAAGAAAATAATTGCAGTAACTATTACAATGCAACATAAATTTTATTTGTTGACTTTTATTTATGACTTTTTTTATTTACGTTATATTTTGAGAAAATTTTTTTTTACGTTGCTTCATAACTTTTATTTATGATTTTTTTGTTATTTACGTTGTCGATAACTATTATTTATTTTATTTTATTTATTTTATTTTATTAATTTAATTATTTAATTTTTTTACGTTGCTTAATAACTTTTATGAAAGCAATTTTTTTTTACGTTGCCTTACCACATTTTGAGTATGAATTGATTTTTAATTGTTAAGTTGTTGGTGAAAATTAGGTTTCTGCAGTTAATTTGCGTTTGTCAATTTAAAACAATTAAAAATCAATTCATATCCAAAATGTGGTAATTCTACGTAAAAAAATTTTTTTTGCAAAATAATAGTTATCGGCAACGTAAATGAAAAAAAATCATAAATAAATGTTATGAAGCAACGTAAAAAAAATTTCTCAAAATAATAGTTATCGGTAACGTAAAATAAAAAAGTCATAAATAAAAGTTATGAAGCAATGTAAAAAACAAAAATCCCAAAATAAGAATTATCGACAACGAAAAATATACTTGTTACTTATAAGAGTTATTATGCAACTCAAAAATATTTATCACATGATAATAGTTTTAGGCGACGTCAAAAATTTCTTATTGGGAAAAATTATTATAAAGCAATAATTATAGAAATTTCTTAAATTAGGGCAATTTTTTTATTCCCAAAAATATGGATAATAATTATTTTAGGTCTCTGTGTGTAAACATTGTAAAGGAAGGAGTTGGAATTTCAATATATATTGGAGCTGAGACTTGGAGGTAGAAGAAAGCATTGCAGAATTGCGATCATCCCTCAAATAATTCAAAATTATTTTAATTCTTTTATTAGTTTTAAATTTGGTGTCTTTTCAAATGGAAATTTCTACAAGTGGGTAAAATAATTGTCGAATGTGCAACTATTCACTTCACACACTGTGTCTGTGCTAGTATGAATCACAATTTACATGTAGTCGACTGGATATTATTTTAGTCAGTTTCAATAAAGTTGTCAGCAGGTTGGTTTAGTCAATTACAATTTCCTAATCTAAAATCTAATCTACAATTAAGTATAAATGGAAACTATGCTTGTGATCAGCAATTTCTGTAGAATTGAAATGTCTTTACTTTTAATCAGGGACCGGAAATAACAGTTATTTATGAAAACTATAATTGAAAATTTTACTATGAAGGAAAAATCATGCAAATAAATGAAATATACCAATACATTTCTTTTCGCACGGAGAATCAATCTTGGCAATAAACTTTTTTTTTGTAATTTTTACGGAAAAATTAAAAAATAAGAATTATTTTTTATTTATATTTTAAAAATCATTTAATAACAATTATTTTTGATTTTTTTCATATTAGTCCACAAATAACAGTTTAATTTCGATTATTATTTTAGTTGTCCTATGATAACAATTATTGGTGACTTTTATTTTTCAAGTCATCAATAAAAATCATTCAGTGACTTTTATTTATAAAAGTCATCAATAAAAATCATTCAGTGACTTTTTGAATGATTTTTATTGATGACTTAAAAAATGACTGATCACTGACTGATTTTTATTGATGACTTAAGGGGTTAGGTCCACTTGTAAGGCAAAAAAAGAACGCTTTTTTGCAAATTTTTTCTGAAGACGGGTTTTATTATTTATGAATAAATCTTTTTGTACATTAAAGATACACATTTCAAGAAGTTACAAAAAAATGTTCATGTCAAAATGTCCATAATATTAAGAGATATAGTCAATTTGCTGAGACACCAAAAAAAAAAAAGACGTTTTGCGGTGATCACGATTGCAGCAGTCTGGATCATTTGAAACCAAAAAAACGAACGGGGATCTTTAGTAACTCAGTTAATGCTCAGGATGGACGAAGGGTTTGTTCATATTTTGATTTGTCGCAACATGGCGGACGTTCAAAGTCAAAATTTTTTTTTTACCCACATTTTCGTCACTTTTTCGGCTATAAAAAAAAAAAATTTCATCGTACAAAAAAATCCTTCGTCCATCCTGAGGACAATCATATGTAAAATAAGTCGTTAAAATTCTACTACGTACTTTTAAGTTGTCTGGTAACACAAGAATGTCCTATAAAATATGAGTTTTTATGAGAAATTTTAATTAGAAATAAGCACAATAGAGCTTAAATCTTTATTATTTTAAAATAAGGAACTCGAACTCATGACGTTGTTATTTGTTGCTTAATGCATTAAGTACTAAACTAAGAGTCTAATGTGGAACCAGTCTCAGGTTAACTCAGGTTAACCAACTATGTTCAAATAAAAAAAGTCTGCAATAGAGCCTAAATCTTCATTAATACCAAAGGCAGAACTCAATCTTAAGAGCCATAATTTGTTGCCCAATGCATTAACTACGAAATAACAAACGTTATGTGGGACCTGTACCAGGTTTTCACACCAACTATCAACTAGTATGTTAAAAAAACAAACCTGCAGTTCTTATGAACATTACTTTAGACTCTGAACTTTGCCAAACATTTCTTTGAAACGAATATTAATCAATACTTTCAAGTAAACTGTCATAACTTTGAGTGTGACTTTCCGAAAGTAATCAATAACATATATATACATACATATTTATGCTCATTCCGGCTATCAAATCAACAATGTGTGCACCTGTTGGGTCTTTACAACTTGAAATTACAGGAAAACCTTCATAAATATTTTAAATTCTCGAGTGTAAAGTCTATGCAATTCATCAAAATAGCAGGAAATATGACCAATGTTGCCATTAAGTAGTGGCGTGTCGCCGAACTTCAAACGCTGACGTCTTATTGCCATAAAGCAGCGTGGGGAATTTTAAGTTTATGAAATTGTATTTCACTTCATTCGATGCTATCAGCATCGCTTATCACACAATTACCTGCTAATGTCAACAATTGATATAAGATTTTGCATTATTAATTTACAAGCAGCAGGTGAGTGGTTGATTACGAAGCAAGGCGTGCTTGATGGTTGATAGATTAATGAGTTTTTGGGTTCTCAAATACTGCCCATCTTAATATGCATTTTTTAAATTGTTCGTTGTAGAATGATTTAACAAAAGTATTGCATTATCACTGCTATTCGATGTCGATATGTACACGACTCGACTATTAAAGTGGATTCACGCGAAATTGTGGTGTCCAGTAACACGAAGTTGTCTGCGATAACACTGATACCTATGCAGATTATCAGTCAAGCGGCGCAGAGTTTAATAGCAAATGTGTCAAGTACAGTGATGCCCCGATATAGATAAGCGCCATTATATGCATTGTTAATAATACGATTTTTCGATTCTATAGGACGGACTTGTTATTTCTTATACAAATCTTTCCAAATCTTATAATTAAAGTATGGGCAGCTAGGTTAGATTATGTTAGGTAGGGAATGGTGTGTGCGGCACAGAGACCGTACTTCCTCTAGCAGACCAAATCATCCCATTGTGAATCCCTTCTTAAATGGTTCTGGAGCTAACCAATCAGTGTCAATTCGCCGCAAAGCAGTTCGACCTCTTGATAAAGGAGAGCAGATCCGAAATTTCAACTTTTGCCATGCAAGCCAGGTCCGCTAGGAATATTGACCCCAGGGTACGCAGTCGGCGTTCTTGCAGAGCTGCGCAGTGGCACAGGAAGTGTTGAATCCTTTCTACTTCATCTTCATCTCCGCAGCTGCTGCAGACATCGCTGGACGAGAGGCGCCATTTGATAAGCATAGATCCAATGAAGCAGTGTCCAGTGACCAGTATGGGCATCTAGGATTCGAAAAATAGCATACAGTAGTGAACTTAGAGATAGCAAAGAAGCTTAAAAACTAACTAAGGTGAAGAGTAGCAAAAGCTGCCGTGAAGTTAGTCTTAGGGGAATTAAATGTAGAATAGTCCCAAAGATTTCACTTTCCAAATATTTGTTCCCAACAATCAGGGGTATTACAAGTATTCCTTGCATTCCTAACTCAAACTTTTAATGAGGTAACTATACAAGCTGAGTATTTTCTTGAGGCTCCCTCTGCTGTGAGACCAAGCCCCGTCCTGAACATCGAATGGATCTGATAAGCCTAATATAAACATTTTCTTATGTTCAGACGAGAGAGGTACTCACCTCAAATAAATACCTCTATTAAGGGACCAAAAATCAATAGATAGATAGGCTCTTCAAGATCTGTACGATCAAAGAATGTTCAAAATATAAAAACCACTCATTTTTAACAAAAGCAGTCGATGTGTATAAAAACTGCTTATGAATAGAACATTTGAATATTTGTATGGATAGATAAGTAATCCCCTTCAAGTATTGGGCTTGATCCAAATGGTGGTTGGCCGCCGCCTTTCATATTATTTCATATTACAAATTCATATTATTTTATTGCCAAACTAAAAACTGTTTCCATTTTCTTGTAATGCTCTCTCACAGAATTGCCATCAGTAAAAAGGTAGTCATATGGATAACCATTGCCGCCTTGGTGGTGGTGGCCATAACGCTTGGCTTGGTATTTGGGCTGAAGAGCAGAAACGACAATGCGCGCATTGTTGGTGCTGTGGTGTCCAATGGATACGGCTGCGCCGCGATAGGCAGGTAAGCTGACAACTTAACCGCCCCGACTGAATTGGCGCACCTCAAATCCAACCTTCTTCTTGGTTCACTTCTAGCAAAATGCTGGACGACGGCGGTTCCGCGGTGGATGCTGCCATTGCGACGCTGCTCTGCGAGGGTGTCATCCTGCCGCACAGTATGGGCATTGGCGGCGGCTTTGTGGCGACCGTGTACACGAGATCCACACGCAAAATCGAGACATTGATAGCGCGCGAGGCTGCGCCGCTCGCCGCACATAAAGACATGTTCGTCGGTCAGAGCGAGGTCACAGGTATGCAGAGTCCACATTGTTCGCACATTGTGCCGCGAAATTTGAAGTTGTAAGCTCATAGTGGTATTAATCGTCAAATCATCTCATTAAAGGCCATAAAGATCGGCAAGATTAGATTTGGGCGGTTTTGCGAGAATGCCATTATTATTCTCATTCTCATTTTCTTTATCTTAATTGTTTTTTAATGGCAATTAGTCCAAGCTTTATGGGCTTGAAGTCAGTTAACGTTCGAGATGATGGTAAACAATCTCTTCATCTATGAATGAATTTTATGGGCCATAATTATGACAAAAGTGTTGACTTGACCGTAAATAAATTGTACTGATTGCGTTAAAATGCCGCAACACACTTCACAAATTAACGAATGTTGTTATCACAATTGAACAATTTCTCCCACTAGGCGCCACCGCCGGCGCTGTGCCCGGCGAGATACTCGGCTACTGGGAGCTGCATCAAAAGTACGGTCGCCTGCCCTGGAAACTGCTCTTCCAGCCCACCATCAAGCTCTGCCTAGAGGGTCACTATGTCTCGAAATATCTTGCCGCCGCAATCGAGTCCAAGGAAGCACTAATTCGCAAGGAGCCCTCGATGTCGGAGATCTTCGTCAAACCCGACGGCACACTCTACAAGGAGGGCGACTACATGAGGCGTCCGCAGCTCGGTGACACCTTGGAAAAGATCGCTAGAAACGGCGCCGTTGAGATTTATGATGGTGGTGCGACCGGAAAAATGTTTGTCGAAGATATACGCGCACTGGGCAGCATCATCACCGAGGAGGACCTACGCAATTACAGGTGAATCATTGTTGGCCGCACGCGAAATATCATCGCTTACTGTAATCTCTCGCTATCTCTTGCTCATTGTAGGGTACGTTGGGAGGACTCGCACCACGTGGTGGCCAATGTCACCGGCGGCTACACACTGTACACCACGCCGCTGCCTTCCAGCGGCGCTTTATTGGCCTTCATGCTCAACGTCATGACCGATCTGTACACGTCCGATCAGAAGGTGTACTGGCAGCGCGTTGTCGAGACGTTCAAGCACGCCTACGGCCAGCGCACCAACTTGGGCGACTTGGAAATGGAGCCCGATCTCAAGCAGACCATCCAGGAGACCTTCGACAATCTGATCAGCCAGAGTTTCGCCGATCACGTGCGCACGCTCATCCACGACAATCGCACCTACGACAACTACGAGTATTACGGTGCCAATTTCACAATCGAGGAGGATCACGGCACCGCCAACATGGCGGTGCTGGCATCCAACGGCGACGCAATCACCGTAACCAGCACAGTGAACAACTAGTGAGTGATCCACTGTCGACAATCTGAACTGTGCACTCAATTGTCATTGCTTGCAGCTTTGGCTCGAAGGTGCGCTCCCACCGCACCGGCATCATACTCAACGACGAGATGGACGACTTCTCGACGCCGGGCGTGGTCAATGGCTTCGGCGTGCCCGCCTCGCCGGCCAACTACATACATCCGGGCAAGCGGCCCATGTCCTCCATGTGTCCCGCCATCATTCTGGACCGCGAGGGCAACGTGCGCATGATGGTGGGCGCCGCCGGCGGCACGAAGATCACCACATCGGTCGCCTCGGTAAGTAGTCAACCTTGCTCGCGCACTTGCAGGCCTTGTTGCTTGATTGCCTCGCTTTCGTTTAGGCCATCATCAAGTACCTCATCTTCAACGAAACACTGCAGCAGGCGGTCAACGACGGTCGTATGCACCATCAGCTGGCGCCCATGCGAATCGACATCGAGACGCAAGTACCTGGCGACGTGCAGACGTATCTGGCCAAAGTGGGTCACACCTTGAACGTGCTGCCGGAGGGTTCCGGCTTTGCTGCGCTCACTGCGATCGGTGTGCGCGACGGCACGCCGGAGCCGCTGTACGATCACCGACGCGTCGGCAGCACCGCCACCGTGCAGGCCAAGAATAAGATGCAGCATGAGCGACGCTAAACGGTGACTGAACTGCTGGTTGGTGACCGGCGCCTCTTTACTTTTTCAAAGTATTAAAACCCAATCTGTAAATCTTAGGTAAATGCGAGAGTTTTTGAATGCTCTTTGTGTGATGTGTTACAAGTTTTGGATTTGATAATGTTTTGCAAGCTTTATTTGTTAGCATATTTTAACCCTAATTCCCAGAATTGAGCCTCACAGTCTCACTAAAGATTTCAAATGGTGATAAATCCAAAAGATTTTCGATTCCATTATTTTATGTAATCCTCTAATGGAATGTTAGAATTATATTGCATTTATAAATTTAACATTTTAGACAGTTTTTGTACTTTTTAAACAAATGTTTTCAATAATTTAGCTCATGCAAGCCTGACAGTTCTGAGTTTACGTTACTTTGAAAATTCTGGGAATTAGGGTTAAAGCGTAATTAGCCAAATTCATTATTAAGATATTGGACGTATATGTATGTGAATTAGTAGATGCGTCAAGTGAATGGTGTCAGGGGATTATGCGTGCTTACCGAAATTGTATAAAGTAGTTTCAATTGTTTATTGCATTTCTTAAGTTTCGTATTTCGTTTCCGAATATAACTTTATGCCCAACGGATTAGCAGATAAGTTCTGTCAACCATACAGTCAAATCTCGCCATTGCCATTCAATTTCCATTGTTTATATATCTGAAACGATATGAAGTCCGGGTGCAAGGCGAACCGTTTTGCGACTGCGTGCAAAACAACCCGGGAACAGATACTGTATAATGTTTGCCATAAAGCCATAATTATCGTATGGTGTACAATACAAGACATAAGGTACCATAAGCTAAGTTTGTATAGGTTATTTCACTTTTTTACAATAAAGATAAAGCGATATTTTATAATCGACGTTTTGTGTGTCTTTGAAATATTTCTTTGCGTTACGCAACTCACTGGATGCGGTTTGTTTGTGAGAATGTGTGGAATAAATTCAAATAATATCATTTATAGCATTGTTTTTATGGAAATTTTAAAGCGATTTACAAGCTGATAAGTTTTGGAGAATTTTGTGTGACGTTGCGGTGAGATATTGACCGATTCAAATCAAACAAGATGTTCTTATATGCACATGTTGAAGCAAACGTTGTGAAATGTGATTCATTGAAGAACTCATTATTCTACTAGTTCCTGTGAGTATTATTGGCATCAGTAGATATCAGCCAAGACTTTCAGTGCCCGATTATTTTCAAAAATCAAAATCAGAATCAAGAGCAATAGTAAATTTTCTCTTACGTTCGAACATTCGAAAGCCATTCACAATAGCGTAACAGCTGCTTTTACTTCGACTTCTTAATGCGCTTTCCACACACTTCCCAATTTTCAAACCGAGACAACCGGATTGGAAGCAACAAGCAATACTTAAGATAACTTGGAGAATTTTCAGCTAAATTGAGTGCCTAATGAATCATATTTACTACCTAAGTAAATATTATTGTTCAACTCACGCATTGTTTAAATTGAAATATTTCCCTCTTTCATTGGCAATTCTTTTGTATATGTATATATTCAACATAACTTCAATACCACATCACAAGTTTTTCTTCTACTACAGCGAAAATGCAACTCTGCGCCAATCGTTTGAAATTGAAAATTTGAAGGCAAAGCCAAGTGCATCGCCTGTTTTTTCAATTGTGTAATTATTTTGCAGTTTTTTGTTTACCAATATTTTCATTTGTCGCTTAAAAGTTAGTGCTTTGTTGCAATGTGCAACGTAGCGGATGAAAGAGACGATTGTGCGGTGCGCATTGCTGTGCGTGAACGACCACTGCACTTCGAAGTGGAAGCTGGCGGCAGCATTGTTTCATACCACGAGCGCAGCGCAAATGTAAGCCACATTACGCTTTGTTCGATTACTGAATAATGCACAATTTTCCCCAAGAACAGATTTTGGTGGTCGACGAGCGTCCCTTCACATTCGATCATGTCTGGAGGCCTGCAACGACACAGCAGCAAATATTCGACGAACTTATCAAACCACTGGTGATCAAAGTGAAACAGGGCTTCAACTGTACAGTGCTGGCGTATGGACAGACGGGCACTGGCAAGTCATACACCATGGGCATGAATTGCAATGTGTGTGTTGTGTTGTATTTGGTGCAGATTTCCTAAGAAAATGTTGTATATGATATAATTGATTTGCAGGCTTTTGAAGATGAAAATGTGGGCATAATACCTCGGTGCTTGAAAGAAATCCTGAGCTGCAGCGCGGACGAAGAGAACAGTACAGCACCGGCAGTTAAACATTATATATCTGCTTCCTTTATTGAAATCTACAATGAAAAAGTCTACGATTTATTAGCGGAGAACTCCACGGAGCCGATAATTGCACGCGGTAAGTGGACGGTTGAGTTCATGTTCATGATAGTAATTTTTTAAGTAAGTAATTGTATTTATATGCAATTTACAAGGTTACAAATTCACCGGAGGCACGCGGAAGCCACTTGTCAACACGAAGGAGTGCTACAGCTTACTGCTGCAGGGTCAAAAGAATCGACATGTGCGTCCCACCAAAATGAACTTGCAAAGTTCACGCTCGCATGCCATCTTCACAGTGCACGTACGCACCGCTGCGGGCGACGAGGACATTTACAGTGCGCGTCTCAATCTCGTCGATTTGGCTGGCTCCGAGGGTGTGCGACGCACCGGCCATCAGGGTGTTGCCATGTCGGAGGGGGTGCACATCAATCAGGGCCTGCTCAGCATTGGCAAAGTGCTGCAGGCCATGGCCATGGGCAATAAAATGATACCCTACCGCGACAGTGTACTGAGCACCGTATTACAGGGTAAGGCCTGCTCTTTAATATGTTTTTATGAAATTGTATTTACGAGCGCATGTATTGACTTTTGCAGATTCGTTCAATGTCAACTCATATCTGACGCTGCTGGCTTGTATCAGCCCATATCGCGCTGATTTGAGTGAAACGCTTTCCACGTTGCGCTTTGCCCAGAGTGCTAAACAACTGAAACACACACCACATGTAAATTCCATACTAGCTGAGCTAAAGGTTGGTGCGCACATTTATTTTAGAGCTATTAATACAGTAATCGAGTTGTATAAGTAATACTTTGGTGCTTCATAAAGTACTGGATATCATTTAAATGTAGCCAAAATTAATGCAGTCCGTTACGACGTCGCGCATGCGTTTGTTGAATGCACTCATATTGCCCTCAACGAGCAGTCCGGCACTTTCCAAATTCGTTGGACTATCTTCGACCCGCTGGCTCAGCTCCTCCAGGTTGGGCGCATCCTCGCCTCTGATGGTGGTAATGGGCAGCGCAATCATGGCCATTAGCAGACCAATAGCGCCTTTGCTTTTCAATTCTCTGTCGAAGTCGGCGCGCGGTATTACTTGCAGCGGATCAGAACCGAGTCTGCACAAAATGAAAAATTGCATTGTTATTTATTGAATTGAGTGTGTCTATTGCGAGGCGTACCTTTGTATGTGTGTGGTCAGTTCAGCATAGTAAAAGTTCAACATTTGTGCATAGTGCATTGCGCGAAATTCTTTGGAGGTGCAAGTGAAGAAGAAGTACATTAAATCGACCACCGGTGAGGCGTAGCGCATCACTTGCCAATCAATTAAACAAACCTCGGTCACCTTACCGTTCTGTGAAGCAGAAAAAAGTATAAAATGGAATACTTAATTGACTCTCACCTCTTGCTTGAACATCATATTATTGTTCCAACAGTCGCCATGGCACACCACCGCATACGGCTCGCAGGCCAGGCCATCGGTCAGCGCTACGTATAGCTCCAAAAAAGGCATCTCGAAGTACTTTTGCAGTTTGAGCCGACACATTTCATCCTCCGCTGTCGCTGTCAAGCAGTTCAGTGTGCTCTTCTTAAGCTCCTCCATGTACGAGCTCAAGCGCGGCTCATCCTTGCGCTGCGCTAATATGTCCTCGATCTCTCGAAATTTGGCTAGCCGCTGTGGCTGCTGATCCTTGATGGCGAACGACACGGCATGTAGTTTGGCATAGGCTCGTATCACCAGCATCACATGATCTCGCTTCAGCTCATCGAAGCGATCGAATAACTGAAACTGCTTCAGGTGCAGATCTTCCAGAAATATGGCCTCGTCGCATTCGTCTGTCAGCGTGCCGTAGCAAACGGCGTACTCGTGGAATCCGCACTCGGCGACCGCAATGCCTTTGCTAGCTTGAAACTGTGTCGTCAGTGGCAAGAACTAAACAAAAGTTTGCTGTGAGAATGTACCCAATTTTGATATTCATGCCGTTCGGTTCACCTCGTCGTAGGCCAATGCCTCTCTGAGAAAGCAGGGTCGTGCGAAGAATTGTTTGCGTCTGATGGGATTGTGCGGCGCCACCTTCAATATCAGACTAAATTCATTTGGCGATTGTGTGAAGTGCACAACAACGCGGTAGACCACACCGATGTAGTTCTCGCCTTTTTTAGTGGCGTGTTGTATGTCGTAGGTGTGCGGTTGTTGCGGAAATTTGTCGGCGAGCAGCCGCTTCAATGCTGCTATTACGGCGACGCCCGGCAGATCGCTGTTGTCGTCGCTGACGCTCTCCATTCTCGACTGAAGTGCATGTAGTGCAGCGAAAAGTCTTTATAGCGCTAGCAAATAGTTTTCGAAGCGGTGACAGTTGTGCACTGTCGGCGGTTGAAAACCGCAGGCGAAGGCATCAAATTTAAGATATTTTTAATATCAGTTTGTATCACAGAAGTGTTTGATATTGAATTTTACACTGATATCTTAAAGTTTAACAGATTGCATGGAATTAATACCTGAATATGAGACATTTTATGTTGCTTACTGTAAAATCATTAGTTTTCATGTAGTTTACAAAATAGTTTATACATTGGTCAGTTTTATTAATATTAAATTAAAAATTGTTTTTTTTTGTTTAAAATTATAACTAAGTTAGTTAATTGCTTCTAGTTAATTGACTGATTTTTATTGGTGACTTTTATAAATTAAAGTCACTGAATGAGTTTTATTGATGACTTAAAAAATAAAAGTCATAGAATGATTTTAATTGATGACTTTTATAAATAAAAGTCACTGAATGATTTTTATTGATGACTTTTTTAAATAAAATAATCTCGATAATGCTTGAATTTTTTGCCTTGAAGATTTTGAATATTTTCAAATCAAATGAAATATTTGTTTGTCAAACGAAAAATTTTCATTACGTGAACGTGCGCGCATTTAAAACCGAGGTTACGTGTACTTATAATCGTTATTTGATTTGAATAATGGACTGGCCATGCGACAGTACTATAAAATATGCGTTTTATTTCAATTTTCAGAAAGAAAATAAGTTTTCGTAATGGTATCCAAAATGCTATTGAGAACAAGAAAAATGACGCTGCCGAAATGATATCGAAATTTTCAAAATTTTTCACATCGTTACGATATCTCGGATAAGATAAGTTCAATATTGCAACGATATCGAGATTTTCGAAATTCTCGACATCGTTACGATAGAGTCATTTTTCTCGGTGTCGATATCATTTTAGACACTTTAGCAATACTCGAAAACGAGAAAAATTCTCGCTTTAACGATATCGTTCCGATATCGTTTGGTTTGCTGGGTTGTTATTATAGGATTTTTAAAATATAAATAAAAAATTGTTATTTGTTGAGTCATTAAGTAAAAGTAAAAAAATAACTCTTAAACATTGATTTTTATAATAAAACTTATAACTATTACGGTCCGTGGTTTAGATCGATTTATTACTACATATTTATTTGAAATACAATTTATTTTTTCCAGAAATCTAAAACCAAAACACCTTTCAAAATCAACACAGCACTGAACAGAGGCTCCACACCATTTGCTCAGATTAGACAGAATTCTGGCAATAAAACTAGCGCCACATATCACAGCAACACCTTCTGCACTCCAAGCAAATGTAAACGTCTGGATGCCGACAACAAGTTCAATAAAACCGAAATGGGACTAACGCCAAAAGAGAAACAAACGTAAATGCTGTAAATAAATTGCAAAATTTCGTATAATAATATTAATCGACAATCTAATATTACATAGAGCACAAATCGGCATCATATGTCCGTTAATGCCAGCAAAAACCGCAACCGCGCCCTCAAAGCCAGTGCCATCAGTGCCTGCACCTGCCGCCAACACCTCAGTGCAGCTGGTCAACAATCGTGAGTCGCTGCTGGATGGCAGCATAGACTCGCGCGCATCACTAATGAGCCTCAACGTGTCCACGTCAACTGTAATGGATGGACTAGCCAGACCAACAAAGTACACTGACAAATTTTCAAAATCAATATTGCCTTTAACCGTTTTTTACTTCACACAGTTACAGTCCCATTGTGCGCCGCTGCATGGCAGAGTTTGAAAATGTAGTTGAGAATAAAATGCAGCAAATGATGGAGGATCTGAAGGACAAAAATGCCGCCCTTATCATGCAGAACACACCATATACGCCGCTACCCGCCACATTGCGCCAGGAGTTGAAAAGCATTATGCAGGAGGTGCTAACCGATAATGTGGCAAACCGCCAAAAACCATGCGCCGACGATACAACTGATATTTTACTAACATCCCGCAAAGAGAATGCCAAGTGTCAGTTGGTAAGTTTAAAACAAAACCCAGTTCAACATATATGCTAACTGTAAACATTTTCTTAAGTTCACAACCAGCAGTCCAATCTTCAAAGTGCCCGCAGTGCCAGAGCTGAAGCGACAAACCACAACCGTCAATGTTGACATGTCAATTGATAACGACATAAACTGCTTTGCAGAGAGTTTTGAGCAGACTATGCGCAAAAAGTCGGTACGTCGTTCACGGCGCCTCACCGAACGTACACAGCTTGAATCTACGCTGGACGGCGACGAGACCATGAACCAACCCTTGCGCCGTTCACAACGCCTTTTAAGCCGCACTGCCGATTTGGGTTTAACAATCGTTGATACAACGTTGTCATCGTCGGTATCATCCTGCTCCTCGTTTGTTTCAACATCCCCTTCGTTAACGAGTCGCAACAAGGGAGCCAAACGCAAATCACTGAAGCAATTACACGGCGAACGACGTCGCAGTGTGCGTTTGGCGGCAGGTTTAAATGCAACCGCGCCAAAGCTAATGAAAACGCAACACCCAAAAACTAAAAGTTCAAGCCGCACAACAGTAGCAGGCAATTTAGACAACACTGTCATCGCAAGCTACTTCACCGATAAGGGCAAGAACACAACTAGAGCACAGAAGCCAAATCTCACCAAGCACCGTAAAGCTGTGCTAGAGCTGTTGAATACGGGCACAATAAAGGAGTTGCAATTGCTGCCGCAAATTGGTCCGAAAACAGCCTATCAACTAGTTACGCAAAGGTAAGACAAGCATGGAATTTAATTTTATTTTGAAGCATCACATGCTTTAAGAGTCGCGTTTGCACTGAGAACGTTTACTCAAATTAAGTTTTGTTGATTGATGTGTAATGCTGGGAAATTTCTTTATAGAATGTTGTTTGGAAAATTCAAAAGTTTAGCTCAAGTTGAAAAGCTGCCCATTTGGCGACATTCATGGGAACTTTTTGCACAGGTAATTAGCTGACAGTGTGAAATTGTGGCTTTAAGGTGTGAAGCTTTCAATTTGCAAGTACTAATTAATATCTTCTTTTTTCTTTACTTATCTTTTATATTTTCAAGGCCAATTTACTGCTATAATAGGTGGATTTAGTAATTTAGTCTAGTTTTCATACAAGTTGTAATTTTCATGTTTTATTACAAATCTTTGTTTTCCATTCGCATCCTTGTGAGAGCAGTTGCTCACTAAAATGAGAAAACACATTTGTTTATGACTCAAATTAAGATTAATGAATGAAAGTATATGTGTATAACTGAGTGAAAAATATTACAAATTGTTGATTAATGCGCATACGAAATAATTTGCAATCCTTTTGCCCGGATTAGAAGGTTAAAGATTTATCTGTAAATTTGTGTACGTCGGAAAGTTCAAATTTATTATATATTAAGTAATTTTCTACAAATCCTTCTAATAAAACAAGAGCACATGACATTTAAAAATCAATTCAAAAGCAGCAAACAAAAAATGTTTTCATGTATTTGAGATTGTTTATAGGTTTTAAGTGCTTAATTGTTGGTCGCAGTCCTAAGACTTCTTATTGGTTAGTGGGGCTTATTTGCAGGCTTAGCAAATTTTTCAAAGTGTTCAAAGTTCAGTTCAGTTGTTGCTAATACCGACGTCTATCCATCTGCTGCGGGGCTGCTAACGGAACATTTCAAGCTATTAGAAGGAATAAATTATTTGATTTAAAGGATGTTTACGAGATTGTAAGTAAAGTATTAATATTATGACACGTTATATGAGGAGGTCCATAACAAAACGCAATAATTCCACTTTTTAATTTTTTCGTTTTTTTGACTGAATCCAATTCTACATATTAAAATCTATGTAACGATTGTTATAAAACATACCAAAGGTCAATAATTTCACTGTAATTCAAAACCAAAAATAATGGTTCAGACCAAAATGAAACATTTCCATATGTATGCAATAAATAACTTCGAGATATTAGTGATTCGTTTTTTGCCAGCTGATCGAGTTTTTGGGCGTGTTGAAAAAGATTTGCGAAAAAATACTAAAATTTTTATTAAAGAAGGTTATCACAAAGTTTATTCTGTGCATGGGAAAGTGAAGATTTTAGGAAAGGATTGGCACCTTAAGGATTTAAAAATGTTGGCAGAATATAAACGGCATACAGAGTATGAAAAGAATTTACTTTAAACTCTCCACAAATCAACAAAATCAATGTGTAGTCAAAACTTTTGAATCTTACAAAGTTGAAGGCAAAGAAAAATTTACCAGCTATCTTAAAAGAGGCAAAATACCACCTCGTTTGCTTGATGGAATTCCTCTTGGTGTTGCAATTAATTTAGAAAAGATCAAAGATGTTGTTAAACTATTGGAAAAACATGGTCAACAGTGGTCAAACATTTCGGGGTTAGAATACACTACTCGACACGAAAAATGCTCCTAAAATAAAAGTATTTTTTAGACTAATCTTCAGCTGCTGAACACGAAACTGAAAATCAAAACATTTTCTTTAGAAGCGTTTTCGAAAAATCTTCGAAAAACACGTTTTTCCCCTCTTATTTCAGTTATGAGCACATATCTCGTAAACCAACCATCCGACTAACACAAATGGGCGTTCAGAAGAGAAAACCTGTCTCCTTTTAACTAAATTTTCTATTTTTAACTCCCAGATCTTGAAATAGAAAACAATTTTGATGTATGAATCTACAGACTGAGATCCAAAACATTTATGTTTTGCATACCTGACATATTTTGGTACTGAAAGTTAAAAATAGAAAATTTAGTTAAAAGGAGACAATTTTTCTCTTTCATTTGAAATCCATATCTTCATCAGTGCACAACCGCAAATATTTAAAAAAAAATATTTGAAATGTGTATGTCCTTAAAAAAAGTCCTTTAAAAAGGTTTTTGGGTCAGAAAATGAAAAACTGACTATGCCAGGATACTATAAATGACCTCTAGTTTTACGTCTATATCAACATTTGGATGGGTCTCGGAAAAATTAAAAAAGTTTTTCGCACGGTGTAATAAATGAAAAGTTGGTGTTTTCACTCCGTGCATCATAACTTTGTCATTTTTCTTTCAATTCTATTGATGTTAGGCATAATATTTGATTAAATAATATATCTTTCATCTTAGATTTTAAAACCAGAGATCATTTATTTTATCTATAAAAAAACGATTCGAAAATGTATAACTTTTGAAAATGGTCGAAAAATTCACTTTTACAACTTTCATCGTCAGTAACTTCCCTAAATCCCCCAAAAAATTTGGACAATCGATATATCGTTGGAAAGGTTAGTTAATTACCTTCTGAACGACGGGCCACTTGTGTTAGTCGGATGGTTGGTTTACGAGATATGTGCTCATAACTGAAATAAGAGGGGAAAAAGTGTTTTTCGAAGATTTTTCGAAAACGCTTCTTAAGAAAATTTTTCGATTTTCAGTTTCGTGTTCAGCAGCCGAAGATTAGTCTAAAAAATACTTTTGTTTTTAGGAGCACGCGATGAACCCATTTTTTGTCGAGTAGTGATATTATACAAATATATTTTTAGACGAATAAGAAACTTGTTCCAATGAAACCGATGATATGATCTTATGTGACTGTTTGGAGGAGGACACTGGAATGAGAGTGTAACACAATGTTGATTTTTTCTAATACTTGAATACTTATATACTTTTGTAATACTTGAATGTACTTGTGTAATGTAATGAAACTTATGCAATTCAAATCAAAAAGATTCAATTTCTATGTTATTCAAAGCAAAAAGCCACAATTCTAAACTTAGTTCATATCAAAACGCAACATCTCCAAATGAAATAAATACTATGTATCGGACCAAAACGCAACATTTCTAAATTTGTTTTCTAAATAACTGAATTAATTGCCAAATAAATTCAATTATTTATGATTTGTATTGTTCCTAGAAAACTATTATACCACAACAACTATTTAAAAAAATAGATATCCTACTGACTTTAACCCTAATTCCCAGAATTTTAAAAGTAACGTAAACCCAGAAGTGAGACTTAGGCTTATATGAGCTAAATTACTGAAGACATTTGTTTAAAAAGTACAAAAACTGTCTAAAATGTTAAATTTATAAATGCACTACAATACTAACATTCCATTAGAGGATTACATAAAATAATGGTATCGAAAATCTTTTGGATTTATCACCATTTGAAATCTTTAGTGAGACTGTGAGGCTCACTTCTGGGAATTAGGGTTAATTAAATTTATTCGTTTATTCAAAAAATATTTATGGTGGAATTATTGCATTTTGTTATGGACCTCATATATCGAAGTATATAAATTTGTTCAACTTTATCCAATCGTATTTTTTTTTACTGTATTTTACCATAGCACTTAGTTGTATTTAAAAGGGCATCCCAAAAGTACGCTACGAAATTGGTAACATTCGAACATACTTGTATTGCCTGAACAAAGCCAACTAATGAAAGAAATATGAATAAAACCAGAAACTGACCTTCGGTCTGTGCTTTGCGCTTATCTACGTTTTGTCATTCCGCGTTGACTTTTTCATTTACAATGTTCAATTCATATCAAACAGAAGAAATAAGCAAAAGTAGACAACGACAACTCGGTCACGTTTTTGGCATAAATGACAAAAACAACAACCACTGCTATTTTTTTGCGACTGTTTATTAATGCGTAAAACATCAATAATTGAGTTTATTCCACTCTGGGCAGTAAACAAGATAATAAAACGAAAGCAGCGAGCCAGCGGCGCAGCATTTCATTTGCATGATGCCAGCAGACACGCACAATGACTACATGACGCGAAACTCGGAGGGGTCACGGTTGCTAATTCCGTAAAACCAGGCCCCAGGGTCGCAAATTCGGTAAAACCAGGCCCCAGAGTTGATTAGGGTTCGTACAAAAAATTCGCCATACAAACGCCAGGGCAAGGGCTGCTGGTGCGTTCGATGTTTATTTGCAAATAAAATAATTGGTTTTTTTTTGCTTTCATTCTGTAGTACGTTTATGGGAAATTGATTGCAAAAAAACGTTGTTGCTGAAAAATGTCATAAGTATGTTGCCTCGTGTTTTAATATGATTTTACTTCAGTTTTTGCTGACTGCCCTCAAAGCCTTAACGTTTGCATTGCTTGAGTTGCAGCTCTGCGTTTGAAAAGAGTTCAACTTGCCATCACTGTTTCTTGCTGCACTAGAAACGGCAAACTCAATGAGACATGAACTGAAGGAAAAAGCAACCGAATATCTGCTGACTTCAGCGCATGAAATAATTTATTTCTGCTTTTTTTTTGTACGCGTTACAAACAAAATTACTTAGACCAGTAAAACAAGTTGGCTTGCAATGCTATATTTACAGCGAATAAGAAAAGTTAGCACTTTAAGATGCAAACAATTGACTGGTAGCCGGTGCTGTGCGAATGTTTGGGTAAAAAAACCCGTACACTATCGGACGATTGGAAAAAGCAAAAAATGGTCTGAAAATCATTTCTCCTCCGAGTTTCGCGTCACGTAGTCACTGCACGCACAGCGGCAAAACGCCGAGCAACTAAACGGCGCATAGTAAACAACAGAAGCGTGGACAATGCTGTGACCATGGCACAATAATAAGGTAATAGCATGCCCGCAACACCAAAAACCACATGTATTTTGTTGGTAGGATTGTTTATGGTTACTGTCAAAATCAGCTGATATTTTCCGACGAAAGAGGGAGAAACTGAAAACATACAAAAGTGATTGTTGCCAGACGGTGCTGTATTTGAGTGAAAAAACGGGAAAAGTGCTCAGGTCAGTTGTTTTCAGTCAGGTATTTTCATTTCAACCGATGCGGCAACACAGCACACCGACGATTTTGACAGAAGCCATAAACGATCAGCCGGTGGCTTGCTACAACCTTATAGTTGAACCATGGCTGTGACTTGGACTTTGCGGAGCCGGTTGTCTGGTTTTCTGTCTGTGTATGTATGTGTTTGCAGTCGCAAAATGTTGTTCATGTATGTAAAAGTATTTTGTTCTCTTTGCCGAATGCGGAGCCAAAACAAAGCCGATCGAAATGACAACAGTAACCATGGTACAATAATAAGGTAATAGCATGCCCGCAACACCAAAAACCACATGTATTTTGTTGGTAGGATTGTTTATCGTTACTGTCAAAATCAGCTGCTATTTTCCGACGAAAGAGGGAGAAACTGAAAAAATACAAAAGTGATTGTTGCCAGACGGTGCTGTATTTGAGTGAAAAAACGGGAAAAGTGCTCAGGTCAGTTGTTTTCAGTCAGGTATTTTCATTTCAACCGATGCGGCAACACAGCACACCGACGATTTTGACAGAAGCCATAAACGATCAGCCGGTGGCTTGCTACAACCTTATAGTTGAACCATGACAGTAACAAAACAGAGAATGGTCTTGGCAGCAGATGCTTCCGCTTAACATCCACCTGCACGAATACAATCCACACATAAACGCGCCTCCGGCGAAACAATGTCGCTGACGATGGGCGGCGTGCGGTGGCTGCGCCGGTCTTGGCGCTGGCGTTATTTATGGTTTGGTTTGTTTTTATTGACTTTATGCAGTTTTCTTTTTTATGTTTGTGTATAATTGCTGATATTGTTGCCATTTTTTGTCTGCTCCTTTTTGTTAATTAATTGTCTCATACCTGGTTTTGCTGTGCACTGTAAATGTAAACGTTTAGTATGATAACGAGTTGATATGAAGTGGGAAATTTATTGAAGACCATTAAATGTATTAACTCTGAATTACAGAGCAGTTCAGGTTTCAGTGGACTTTGAACTGGTATATAATTTTCTATATACATTTTGTTTACATTTTACTAAAATTTTTTATGGCCTTTCTTACAGCTGCAATTTGACTCCAACTTGTCTATGAACTGAAATAATGTTCCATGGATTTGCAAGTTGTGTGTACCAGCAGCGTCTGCCTCGATGATCTCGTCTGCGATGCTGTTCCAATTGCAAGTGCAATGGCAAATAAAAGTGACTGTTGTTGTACTATAACAGCAATTCGTGTCCACATACCGGTTGCAGTTCTAACCACACTTAACTTGGAGTCAGTGTTGGCTGTTGGCTCTTGAGCGTGTTTGGCTGTTCTTTACTAAACCGCTGGAATTTCATGTTTGGCAACTTTGTGTGCATTCTTATTGCCATCATTTACATAATTTTCGAATGCGAACAGCAACATTTCGATAACAAATTTAGCATGCAGCAACATTAAATATGGGCAAAAGAGAAACTCAAATTTTGACTTGCAAATTCAAAATTACAAAAAACAAACAAAGATTTCAACTGTGTATTTTATACCAGGGACCGAAAATAACTGTTATTTTTACAATTTTCAAATCAAAAAGGCATAACGAAAAAATTGTCGGTGGACTTTTTCAAATATACCAATATGATCGTAATGGCCTCAGCTTCACGAATATTTAACGCCTTTTAAATTTTAGACGTTTACTATAAAAGTTAAAATTAACTGTTATTTTGTGCCTTTTACTATTTCAGGCAAAATTAACACTAGAAAGACCGCAAGTTTTCTATACCTACGAAGACTACATATCTTATCTGCTAATATCGAAAAGTATACATTGGATTTGGCTAATTTTTCAAAACAGAAATTTTAAAACATTTTTCACAATAAAAAAAATAAAAGTCACCAAAGCAATAGTTGATAAAAATACAAAATAAAATACCAATATTTAAAAATGAAAAACCGTCAAAATGACCACTATGGTCTTTCTAGTGTTAACTGTTACTTTTGACTTTTATTTTATCGGTCAAAAATAACAGTTATTTTGTGACTTTTATTTTTTCGGTCAAATATATCAGGCAATTTGAATTTTTTCAAAGGCCGTTTGACCGACTACAAAAATATTGATACAATTTTTTTCGTTGCACAAGTCTTATAGCTCAGAATGTGCGGTCTGCTGAGACGAAAAAAATTGTATCAATAGTTTTTTAGTCGGTCAAACGGCCTTTGAAAAAATTCAAATTGCCTAATATATTTGACCGAAAAAAAACGTCACAAAATAACTGTTATTTTTGACCAATAAAATAAAAGTCAAAAGTAACAGTTATTTTTGCCTGATATGATAAAAGGCACAAAATAACTTATTTTTGTCGGTACAAATAAATAACAGTTAAAATCTAATAACAAAAAATCTGATAACAGTTAAAATCTGACTTTTTTTTTATAAAAACCATAACTGGTACGGTCCCTGTTTCATACGAAAAAGTTGTACAAACTGCAAGAATTTGTGTATACTTGACCAAGTAATAATCAATTGGTGTGCATATGCGAATTTATTTATTTATATTTAATATCAGCCGATATCTTTGCATGTTTACAATCGAAAATGAACGTCGACACAATACAAACAACAAGCAAACAATTAAGCACTCCAATAGTAATAAACACACCGACAGCACAGCCATTAGGTGCGTGTGTGTGTGTGTGTGCGGGAGCGCAACTGCCGCACGCCCAGCTGAGCGGCATTCATACGCGAACGCACACAGCCGCAGCTATGGCTGTGGTGTTGTCATTGGCGCATACGCTCTGCAGTCAAGCGGGCATAGTACAGAAATGCAAAAACGAAATGAAAACTGAGCAAAAACCGCTTTAACCAAAACGAAAACGAAAATGAAAACATTCCACCGACCGGCTTCTGCTGCGGTGCGCTGCTGCTGTCACTGTTGGTGCGGCTGCGGCGTTTGCTATCGCGCCACCGACTCTCGCGGCCGGCCAAGCCCCACCGAACGCCGGACAACAACAAACCGCGCCACGCTTTTAAGCGATCGTCAACAACAAGTTTGGCTCAGTTTGCCATAAACAGCGATCGAAGTCGAGTCGTAAATTTTCTGAAGCAAATTGTTCATAGCGCTTCCACTGGACAAAACAGGCAGTCAAACAGTTCCAAGCAGCGCCAACTTCACGGATTCATTGCCAGCACACAGCACACAACAACAACAACAACAGTCCGGTGACCAATTTAATTAAATCGTTGTGCTTCTGGAGGAACAAATTTAAATTGAATTTCAAGTGCGTTCATTTGGATTTTTTAGTCCGTTGGACACTTGTCTCGAGACTGCAGTGCACTCGGGTGTGTTCTAGGTGCGTACTCCGCATAGGTTGTGCTTAAATTTGTATTTTGTTTTGCTTTTGCGTTGTGCTAAACTGTACTCGACAGCTTTAAATATCGCATACTAAAGCACACACGCACGCACACTTGTTACACTTGCAGGCGGCAGCTACCAAAGAAGCCACACATCTTATTGGGCGTGAATTTCGTGAAATCTTCACATTTTACAAGCGTCTCCAGCAGCAGCCACAGTTGGAGTCCTTTAACGGCGCCGAAACCATTTATTCCAAAACGAACGTTACACCAACAGCAACAAAATGCAGGCAGTGAAATTTTATTTCGATTTTCTGAATCAGGCCAGTCGCGCCCTGTACATATTCATGGAGGCATCCAAAATTCCATTCGAGGCGGTGCCAATCTCGGTGCTCAAAGGTAAGAGTCAAATCATAATATTGTTTTGTTGTTTTTTACGAGATTTCAGTGAATTAAGAAATCAAGAGCTTCAAGTTTTATTGCGCTTTTTGAATACATTTGGCTGTTGTGTGAGAAGAAGCGATAACCTATAAAGTGGTAGAATTTTGGGAGTACAGTACCGAACTCCAAAATGAAGTGAATTTATAATGAGTTTTAGTTTGCACCTAAAGAACTGGGTTTTTATAAACTGAAGAGTTCGAAAACCAAGTAGTTCAGTGGTTAGTGCGTTCGATTAAAAATCAATCAGGATCATGAGCTCAACTTAACACACAACAAAAGTTGAACACTTTTTTCAACCAAAACTCGTTTAGCACTCAAGTGACGATTTAATGAGAGTAAGACAATTGTCTATGAAAAATTTTCAACACTTTCATCAAATACGACATTTTCACATATAACTGTGTGTTTTTCAATTCATGTCCTAGACCGCACACAACTCGAATTTGGTACGCCTTAGGGTCGTGTCAGTTGTGTGCATAAACAAATATTCTCAATGCTCATAAAGTGCCAATGTGTAACTTTGTACAACTTTCCATCGTCAATACTGTTTTTGATGTTGAAATAATTTTTATATATTTTTAACCTTCGCACTTAACTTACAATTGCCCATTTGTATGCTTTTTGAAGCTTCACTCTTCACTCACACATTGTTTACTAGTCTCTCTAAATAATTAAAAGTCAAATTGAAAACGCTTCGGCACTCGGGACAGCGTAAAGTTGCATACACTTTAGCGCATTTGTGTCTATCTATTTGGGTTACATTGTTTTCGGTCAATGACGTAATGTTGTTTTAGTTTATTTATATACACGCAGTCGTAAAAATGGTTTCCCTCTACCCACCGACGTGCCTTCTAATTTTTATAATTTCTGTTTACTGCCAATGAACGTAAACAATTTTGGTGGCTTTTTTATGGAATTTGTATGCGAAAGCCTGACTTGCTTAAAGACGATTTCGTTGTGCTTTGATATATTCACATTTTGAATTTTAAACTGTTAATTGAGTTGAAATCACAACGTAGATAATGTTGAACCAGATTGAGTTGTAATCGTTGACATGTGTAGAATAGAAGTGTATAGATGGAAGTGTATAAGTGAATAAATTCAGCGGTTGTTTATAAAAAGGAATTATAAAAATATACAAAACTAAAATTTTGTTATACAGTGGTGTCTGGATATAGTGAACTAATTATTGCAAGGCCTGTTCACTGTATTGAGGTTGTTCACTATATCAAGGTTAACATTTTTGGTCAAAAACTCGTTTATTTGCTCAAAATACACTTTTTGTTTTTTGCTTGAAAATTTTTTTCTATATTTAGAGGCTCGATGTCAAAATTTGGGTGTTCACTATATAGGGGGTTCACTATACCCAGACACGATTATTATTTAAAACTATAAACAAATTGAAATACATTGAATTCAGTCATCTAAGACTTAAGTTTTGCCAACACTTATGGAACAGTCTGCTGTTTCCACTGCGAGCTTAGCTTATTAATTTTACGATTATTTTTAATTGAAGTAAAAACGGTAGCAATACTACACCTTTTCAAGTTCAATTTCAGAAAGTGTAAAAGCAATTTCAGAAACCGTGAACTTAATTTCAGAAAGCGTAAATTAAATTTTAGATATATAAAACGTAAATTAAATTTCAGATATATAAATTCAATTTCAGAAACCGTAAAAGCAATTTTAGAGAGCGTTTACATTTTCCGAAATTGAATTTATATTTTCTTAAATTGAATTTATGGTTTCTGAAATTAAATTTTATGTATCTGAAATTACGTTTTCCGAAATAGCTTTTACGGGTTCTTAAATTGAATTTATATACCATATCTGAAATTGAATTTAAGGTTTCTGAAATTGCTTTTACAGTCTCTGAAATTCAATTTAAGTTTTCCGAAAATGCTTTTACTGTTTTTGAAATTAAATTTATGTATCTGAAATTGAATTTATTACGTTTTCTGAAATTGCTTTTACGCTTTCTTAAATCGATCTTGAAAAGGTGTAGTAAAATTTGATAACCAAACAGCAATAATTATATTAGTAACATAGATTGATGTGTGTGATTTTATACAAGAATAAAGAGGGAACTAATTTTTTAAAGCAATTATAGTCGTTTGGGAGCTTTGCACATTTACTGCTCTAGAAATCTTACTCACTATCAAATGAGTTTCGCCCCTTTGGGGGTATACGGCAATATTTTTCGACAGAAAACTCGCAGCTATGTAGTTATAAATACAATTTTGATAACATTATTACAATTTTTTAAAATAATATTTTATATTTATTCCTTTACAGACATATATGTTTATATAAATTAAACATGATTTAGTGTTGTATGGGGATTCTTAATAATGGGTTCTCGATGCTGAAGAACCACTAATTTTTTGCGATTTGGTGAAAAAGTACATGAGCCAAAAAATTTTGGGGCTAAATGGCGTCGCATTGAGGTCAAAGTTCACAAAAAAGTTGGGACATTTGACAAATTGCTGCACAGCTACTCAGAAATTGCTCTTGGAGGGTTAAAATCTATGACTGACCCCCACTAGTTTTTCCTACTGAATATTTCTTTCAAACATATTAATACCTTATCTCCAACCCTTTATAGGGCTCCCATACAAAATGATCGTTTTTATAAAATAGGGTCCAGTTGCTTCCAGGTTGATCCCAGATGTGTCAAATGTAAGACCGACACTAATTTAATTTCTCTTACGAATGTTTCTTCCAAACATACCTACCCGCTATCTCCAAGTCTTTAGGGGGCTGCCATACAAAACTAGCCATTTTCTATGCAATTGGCTCCCCACTTGAAAAGGTAGTAACGTAAGCGATGAAACATCGTATCTCAGAAACTACTGATCCGATTTGAATGACTCATTCAGTGATCAGCAACATTCTTCAGTACCAAAAATACAAAATTAATTAAGGTTTAGAAATTCACCACCAGAGGGCGTCGCCCATACAATCGGAGTTGTGAGGTTGCCAACTTTTGGGTTTCTACGAAGCAATAATCAAAATGTATTATCGAATCCCTATTAACCTCCTCATTTCGAAATCGAAAAATCGTGCACTAAATCATGCCTTATATACATATTAATTTGAATGTTTTATTATTGTATTAATTCTGTTCCGGAAGCTGGAGACAGAAAACACTGTTTGCAGTTTTTCCGAGTACCAAATTGTATTTGTGCTCAAAAACACAATTTTGAAGCGTAACTGGTTTTTACCTAATGCCTTCAATACTTTATATATATTGCTGAACATTAATTTAATTATATAATTCGCAGTTATCATTGAATTTTCAACTGCAGAGCTGCCCAAATCCAGAGCACTTGAACAGATGTTTTTCATTGCAATTGAACCAGCAAATTTTAACTGAAAATTTATTTGGCAAAAACAGTATACCTTTGCCTATAGCAATTAGCAATTTAGGAATTGTTGACAGCACCAAAAAACCCATGAAAAAATGTGCAAAACTAAGTACAAGTACACATGACTTGATAACATGACATTTTTTTATTTAGCAATATAAATGCGATGTGATCATGTTTTCGAAATTAAAAAGTTTGTTGATATTAAAATTTATGGAGTGAAAAGAAAATGAAAATAGAACAAATTTTAATAGAACAAATGGATACACTAATTATAAAAATTAATAAACAACAAGAAACATTATAGGAAGAAAAAACAAAAGCATTATACGTAGAAATTAATAAAAAAAATAATATAAAAAAAAACTATTAAAAAAACTGAACGAAAAAATTAATGCCAAGTTAATACTAAATGCTAAATGAGTAAAAAAACTAATAATTTTATATAACCTCTACTCTAATGAGAAGGGTACATATTTATCATTATTTATCATTAGTGTACATTACAAAAAGCTTCAACTTTTTTCCCCACAAAATCGTAATTTTTGTAATTGTGTCGAACTGCCAACAAGTGAGAAATGTGAAGGATACTAAAAAAATAAATTCAAGTTGATGTTCAATATTTGGTTGAACTGTTTTTAATAAACAAAAATATGTTTTTATTTTTTTAAAGCAATTGAATAATAAAAAGTTGCACTTGTGAGAGCGGTGCTTAATTTGGTTGGCAAACAGAACTTAAAGGCAGTAAAAATGATTGAATATATGTATTTTCGAGCCTATTAGACGTTTAGTGTTAGAAAAGGCAGATGTGCTGTTGAAGCTGCTTTCCAATGCTGTCGATTAGCATGTTTTGCGTTGAATTGCTAACAGCGCTGGAATTATAGGCAATGATATCCATTTGCACTTAACCGCCGTGATATCAATGCATATGCTAATTTATCAGTTTGATTCTATATATGACATGTGCATTGGGTGAAACTTTAACCGAGAGTGACAGAGTGTGAGACTTTGACCGTTGTTATTGCTTTTAAAATCTGTTAACTTTATATTAGGTTAGATTAGGTAAGACAGCCTCGGAGGCCTCAAGAGTGCCTATTTTAATGCCTGAAGAAAGTGTGGGCAAGCACCTGTCATCCTGTGTTTGCTGTTGGCTGAAACCAATTTGAGCTTCGAATGAACCTAGCAATGTGTCCAGAGCTCAAGTCGCAAAATTTGAATTTAATTTTGTCATCTTAACAAAGTTTTAATTTAACAAATGTTTGTATTTCGTTTGCATACGATTTGGCAAATTGCAGTCCAGTAAAGGTGAACTTCGACTAAGCTTCGAAACAAGTTAGAAGAGGTCAGCGAACTGCTGATGACGCGTCATGAAATGAATCACTGACCTTTCAGGCCATCTGAACTACAGATCAAATGGTCGATGAGATCATTGAATGAAAGATACACATTTTTAAAGTCTACTGAGTTGAAACTTAACACAAATTTCAGTCGACAGCAAATCTTGATTTTGGGTCCTAAGCCATACCAGATATGTATGATTTCAAACTGCGAGACCAGCTCAGAGGGTCATAAATTCCTTGACATGGCAAGAAGTGATGCTGAGATTAGTTGTCTGACAACTGAGCAGTAGGTGTTTCAAAACATTGCTTGTTTCATGCTTCCTACACTTTTTGTAGCCATCATCTTATCGGTCAAGTCCATAGAATGCACAACCATTCAACGCATTAATCAACCAAAGCATTAATCCTTTCAAGCCTAAAAGTACAACAGTCCCGAAAGTGAAACAATCTACACGCCTTTACTTCACTCGTGATGCAAAAATTTATGAGCAGTCGGTCACTTATTGGCCGTGCGAAGCCCCACAGCCGCACGTGCCAGAGTGGGCGTGGGCCGCTTGTGCAGTGCGTTGTCGAGCAAAGTGTGTTGTGTTTATTTATGTTTCGGCTTAATTTGTATTTGTTGTTTACCCCCATTGCTGTGCGCTTATATATCGTCGACAATATTCTAGGCAACGAAATTACGAAATCGCTGCTTCTTGTTTATTGATTTCCATTTTGTGCTTCGCACACTTGCACGCATTTAGCATAAATTCGCTAATCGTCAACGGACAATGCGAAACTGTAGCACCAACCAGCTGGCGTTCTGATGTTGTTTGCCGCTGTTGTTGCCGGCCATTTAATCATCAAATCTCGCCACAGTTGCTATTTTCAGTTGTTCGCTACTGTTTTCATACAAATACGACGAGCAGCTGAAATGTTGCTGTGTCATTGCTCGCATCGAGGCGACTTATCTGGGCTGTCGCTAGACTACGTGACTTCCAGTTGCATGCGACGCGCCGGTGTGTGTCCAGCGTGCGCAGTGGTTTCATCGTGTTGATTTCTTGAATATTAAATATTTATACGCTTGCGTTTTCCTTCGGCGCTTGTTTATAGACGCTTTTACACGGCTGTGTTGGCTGGCGCTTTTCTTGATTACTAAAAAACCAGCTTTTCATGCGTCGACAATGTGGCGACGATACATTCCACAAGTGGTCGGGCGCCACTGACGCTTCAGCTCAACTCTACTCAAGTCGATTCGACTTGAGTCGATGCGACTCACAGCCGCCTGCACCTTGCTGGACTTTGCACTCAAGTATTAAGTTTTCTGATTTATAGCAAAGTAGTTTTCCATTTCACATCAGAGCCACAGTAGAGCCAATTGATGTGTTTAGTGTCTGCGATCGCATTCGATCAGCGCGCTGCACAGTGTTCTGTCTTCATTAAAAAAATTGGCAAAATTTGAGGAGATTTGGTTTCTAAAGTTATACAAAAAATGTCATAGTTTTTCCTTTTATTAGTTATTTTTTTTGTTCCTTTGTTTTTTGTTTTTGAATAAAAAATGTGTTATTAGGTATTTGACATTGAAAACACCAGATAAATGAGTTTAGCTTTGTCCGTTCATCTGGTCGAGCGAGTCCTGATATCGACCAAATTTGGCGAAGACTTTACTGGGAGGGATCTAACTAACTGCACTGAAAAAAAGTCCTAAAGCTGGGTCGTCATACCATATATCAATGTTTTGTTTTGTTAAAATTTGAACATTCTAATAGTCTGTCTCGATAGTGCGCTGGCTTCTCATAGGCCCTAGGTTCGATTCCTAGCTCGGACTGGTGAAACGCTCATCTATTTCCATCGCTATCCACATGAGATGAGAATGGCAAATCCTCCAAGTGTGAAAGAAAAAACTGCCAACCGCCATTCGGTTCGGCGTTAAACTGGAGGTCCCCTCCCCCTTTCCGCATCCGCTTGAAATGTTTGGTGTAATATTTGTTTGAAAAACAGTATGCAACACATTTAAAAAAACGTGTGAAATATGTGGTATCACAATGGGCCTCGCAAAAGGCCTCCGCAGCGGCGGATTCAGAAAAATATTTCGGGAGGGGTTTCAAAAAGTCATTCTTTAATATTTATAAAATGCCTTTTAATTTGTATGTATTTTTAAAATCGATCCTAATATTTCGGGGGGTTTCAACCCCCAAAACCCACCACCACCCCTGAATCCGCCACGGGCCTCCGAGTGTGTCTCGTACAGAGGCAGTCACCATAACCTAACCTAACATTTTAATATAAACCAAAATAATTTGGCAGCTTACACATATTTATTTACAACTAGAAACGGATGTGACACGCCCCTTTAACACGTTCCTCATTTCATATTTTGGTGATTTCATAACTGATTTTCTAATGCAAATACAGTACATTCCGTTTAGCTGCATTCACCTTCGATGCACATGATTTGGGGCACTTAAGCGAAAAATGCAGCTAAGCGGAATATCTAGAAAAGTTTTTGGAAACAGCAACATTTTTTTTAAAGTAGATCCTTGGCGCACCTATATAAAAATATCAAAATATATATTATTGGGTGTACAACTTTGCTTCCGCCGTTTTTTTTCAAAATTAAAAGCTTTATTGCGAAAAAGTGCTTACAGATGTATTATTCAAAGTATTGTCCGTCGCTAGCGACAACTTTCTCCCATCTTTCCGGCAATTTTCGGATCCCGGCTCGAAAAAAGGAGTCCTCTTTTGACGCTATCCATGAAGCAATCCATTTTTCCAATTCTTCGAAGGATTGAAAATGTTGATCTGCCAGGCCGTGTGCCATCGAACGGAATAGGTGGAAGTCAGAAGGGGCGACATCTGGGGAATACGGCGGGTGGGGCAAGACTTCCCATTTCAGCGTTTCCAGGTACTTTTTGACCACTTTTGCGACGTGAGGCCGAGCATTGTCGTGTTGGAGGATGACTTTGTCATGTCGCTCTTGATATTGTGGCCGCTTTTCTTTTAGCGCGCGACTAAGGCGCATCAGTTGCGTTCGGTAGCGATCTCCTGTGATGGTTTCACCCGGTTTTAAGAGTTCGTAGTAAATCACACCGAGCTGATCCCGCAAATGGCGAGAATTGGGCACATAAACGGACATTTTCGAGCGTGAATAATACGAAAACAAGAACAACTGTCACTGAAACGGCGATGACAATTCGTTAGGCACTGTCCACACTCACTTTAAAGGCATTACCATCTATGTATTTCAACCAGCCTCAGCCGGTACAGCCACCTATCGGAAAACGGCGGAAGCAAAGTTGTACACCCAATATATATATATATATTATATCAATATTGATATATTATATATCAAAATTTTGCATGAACGAATCTATTGAATTCTTGAAAAGATTACACCAGTGTAAGACTGAACAAATTTTTATTAGCGAATTAACCGCTATCTTATAGATGCTTATGCATACCTAATATGTATGTATACACTGGATATAATGAAAATATTTATATACATATTCTTACTGATATGCTTTTATGTAAAATAATCGGTAATTTTACCCTGCGAATATTTCTTTTTTGACAATTTCACAACTATTGCCTCCATTTCAAAAATGTGGAAATTTGTTTCGATACTATTTTCCAAAAAAACTTTTCGAAATTTTCAAGTGCTGCTAAACGAAGTATTTTTCATACAAATCAAAGAAAACTTGCTCAAAAACAGGGCTGTTAAACGGAATAGTGCAGCTAAGTGAAATGCAGCTAAATGTGAAATTTTGAAAGAAAATTCGGTTTACGAAGTAGTATTTTGGCCAAATAATGCAGCTAAGCAGAAAATGCACCTAAGCGAATAGGCAGCTAAACGGAATGTACTGTAGTTTCTATTACTTTTTTATTTAAAATGGTGAATGAAATGAAAATGCATGACATTTCTCCGATTTCTGCCCATTGAAACTACACTGTACGATGTGGTATGTGTGTGTGTGTGCGTTGCAATGCACTGCACTGTGATTGCAGTGATTGACTGATTTGTATTCTGTTGACTCTGTGCAATCGATTGGCGACAGTCCGATCTACCAGTCAGACACTACCGACCGTATTGCAATGCCGCTGGCGTTGTTGCTGTCGCTGGCCGCGTGAATTGCCTTCGATTGGTTGCAAGTGCGCGAGTTTACGCTTGCGCAGTTTTTTGAACTCGCCACCGGCAGCAGCGTGCGTCGATTTATTGCAAATGTCCATTAAAATTGCATTACGCTTGCAGCGTCTGGTGCGCTGCCGTGTGGCTAACCGCAAAGAGATGCAAATCGCAGCTGCTGCACACAGAACCTGCACAAAAGAATTGAGTTTATTTGCAATTTGTCTTCATTATTGCTAGCACACTAATCAATTGTTGATTAGTTTCAATTAGCGATTTAATTATAGCACACCGCAACTTTTTGTGAGCTGTGGTCATACAAATCCGTCATTAATGCACGCAATTTGATGTGTCCAATCGATTGTTTGGTTGCCGGAAATGCTCTCGTTGATTTGCTGAAAATTTCCCATTCATCAAAAAAACAATGTAATTATTTGTGATGAATTGCTGTCAACACACACTCATAAATCAGAGTTGAGTTGACGTCAGCAATAAGCATTTTAAAGTTGTTCTAATGCACATAAAACTTGTTGTCACTCATTTTTTAAACGCTTAAAAAGCTTTACAGGCGACTCAAGGAATATTTCGAATGCAATACGTGATTCATTCATTTAATAAATTACGATTAACGCGAACTGCTGTGATCGCAAAATCAAGTAAAAGTTCATTTCATTTGAAATTCCGTCATTTGGTTGAGCATTTATTTAACTACGCATTGCAGATCCCAGATTTGCCCAAAGTGGGGTTAGGGTGAAACTGACTGGCCTTTAATTTATATGTGTAAATATATATAATTGTTTGTCCTGACTTACCGACTAACTGATTCATCATCGCCCAGCCCAAACCACTAAAACTACAAATATGAAATTTGAACATCTTGAAAAATGAACCCCCGCTAAGACGGGAGTTTTTGAAATTCGGGTCTAAAGGGGCGAAACATGGGTTAAGGTGTTGTATGAAGAAACTTTATGTAATAGGCCTAATGATTTCAAACTTGATGAAAATACTCCAAATCAAAAATAATTCGACACGTAGTTTTCAATTTTTCGAAAGTTTTAAGTTTCATATATGGAAAGACTACGAAAAAACGCCAAACCGATTGGCCTATTGACTTAAAAGTTGGTGAAAACACTTGAAATCCAAAATTATTTTGCACGTGTTTCTCATTTTTTTGAAAATCAAAATCTAATGGGGTCACAATAGGTTAAAAAATTGTAGGGAGAAACAAGATTTTATGAAAGTACTCTTGGTGAGAAATAATTCGATACATGTTTTTAATTTTTTTGAAAATAAAAATCTGACGGGTCAACGATGGGTTAAGAGTTGTTATGGGGAAACATGATTTAATGCGCAAATTGACTTAAAATATGGTGAAAGCACTTCAAATGAGAAATAATTAGATAAGTATTTTTTCATAAAAATCTGACAGGATCCACCAAAGGTTAACCCTTTCGCTATATTGTTGCCATATGGCAACATGCTACTTTGTGGACGTCTGCATCCTCTATGGTTGCAAGAATACATTTTTTCGTTGGTCTTTAGAATAGTTTGAAGTTTTAGGAAAAATACGAAATTAATAAACTGAATATTTAAGTTTAAAGAAGAGAAGTATACACGTTTTTGTATGGTATATCTTGACATAGTAAAGGAAGAAGAAGCAGAAAAAATTAGAGAACTTTGTAATTTGACGTTTTCCTTCAATTTAGACACTTTTTTTTTAATTTTGGCTGAAGTAAATGAAGAAATATTCAAATTTTCGTTATGCGTATAAAGTTTTATGATTAAGTAATTATTACAGCCACAACGATGTGGTTGCTCTCATAGAAAAACACTCTAAAATACAGGGTCCGAGTATAAAAATTAAAAATGTCTTATGGAATGTTGCTAATATAACCACATAGAAGCCTAAGACGTAAAATTTTAACTTTCTTCATAAAAAACCTGTAGCGAAAGGGTTAAGAAGAACTTGCTTTATTGGCCGCATTGACTTTAAACTTGCGTGCAAAGCTGCTAGTAATATATATAAGATATATGAAGAACTTTTAGAAAACTCATACAGAGTGATCTACATTCTATCGGCGATTAATGGCTTAAAATCACAATTATTCTATCACCAAGCAAAGATAACTTTTCATGCGGCAACTGATCTCTCAGTTGTTGGTTACAAACCTCTTTAAGTGCTTAGACCACCTTTTCGTATAAAAAGACATACAAAATTGTGGGAAGCTCGCCCTTAGTTGAATAATATTAATATTGAACGTAAAATATTTAAAAGCTCATTCCTTACGATAAGCAATGTTTTGTTGACGATGTGCCTCTTACATCGTGGAATCGTCACGAATCACTTTCGCTTCTGTGCAATCAGTGTCAGACTCTTTCAAACACGAATCAATCAAATGCTCATTTTGAACTTTCGATTTTGTGGTAATCTCAATCACGAAGAGACGATCTCAGTGACAGATAAGTGTAGAATTTTATTAACTAATAACTGCACCTAGAAAAATCATGCATAGATATAGTGTCGATCGACGTCAGCATTTTTCAGCTGCTTTGAGTCACTACTCAAACTAATTCCCCCTCTTGATGTTGTTTTAGCTTGTTGCTACAATTTGTTTTAGTGATAAAGCACCAATACTTTAGATTAAAATTGCTTTTGACTTTGTTGTTTGTGCACAAAGGAAAGGCGTCACATCACGCACAGTGCAGCTGACGTTGGTCGAGTGTTTGGTGTGACCGTTTCGGGCTCTGAACGTGGCTAATTTAAAAATGCTATAAATATGTATTCGGCAGTGCTTAGCAGCAGCTAGCAATGCCGGCAAATGGTTGTGCTAATTTTAAAGAGTGCTTATCTATTAAAAGGTAACGCGTTATGTGTTTTGCGGCAGATCACGCCACAAAAACGGCGTTGCATAGTGTTGGCGTGTTGGCATTGGCGTCTTTTGTGTAAAAGCCTTTTGATAAGCGTTGTACAAAACACCATCGACAAGAAAAAAAGTATTTGGGGTATCTAAAAGTACTTTGAAGTTGTTTACCAATTTTAAGGTAAACGCAGAGAAGAAGCAGCACACCTTGATAAACACATTTGAAAGTCTATTTGATTTACAATTACCGAAACTGTTAGGAAAGATTGATTTGGGTGCGGCCCATATGGACACAGAAATCGTCAGTTGCCAACTAAACATTTCAAATAGAAATGCTTTGAACATAGTTAACAGCTTCGAAACATATCAAACGTTGATTGATGCTAATTGGTTAGTTATTAGCGATGATAATAAATTTGATATATGAACGTGCCATCGATTTTATTTTGTGGACAATTTATTCCACATAGTTTTATTTCACTATAGTTTTGTTGTTGTTGGTATTGTGTGACACAAATTGTTTTATAAAACGTGCTGCGCGCGTGTTTTCAACGCTGCTCGGCACAAGTTGTTTACGAAAGATTATGATACAACTTGTTTAGCTCTTCTTGATTTCTATATACGATGTTTGTATGGATTGTTAAATCAATTGAAATGCAAATTTTGCCGTAGCAACTTGTTCACGATTTTATTACCCAGTCGTATAAATTTTTATACACTTGCTGCTTGAATTGATAGAATTTTTATCTGATCAAATGGTACTTGGCCAACTTTGTTATTATGACTCTCACTCTACAAGATAAATATTTAAAAAATGCTATTTATTGAGTTATTTTACTTACATATGTGTGCTGTTCTCCACTAATTAGTGGACTTCATCTCTCCTATAGGTACCGATAAATATTTACTGAGCTATATTTAGAAAATGATTACATCAATTTCAGTTTTTTATCTCTATACATATAACACCGTGCGACAGCTATTTTCACACCGGAAAAAATCCATATGTGCGTGAAACTAGAGACCAAATATAGTAATACTGCGTACTCAGTTTTTCATTTCTACATTCTTTGTCCTTTTAAAAGGACTTCAAAATTTTGAAGGGGTTAAAAAATAAAAAAAAATATAAAAAATACTTAACTTCGTTAGAATATGGCGATATGTATATCAAATGAAAGAGGAAAGGCGCAAAAATAAAAAAAAAATGATTTTTTATCTATTTGTAAAAATAAGGATGTGAAAAAGGCCCTTTGAAAATTTTAATCCGTTATATCCTTGAAAATTTACATAGTGATCAAGGAGATTTTGGGTTTAAACATACTTTTCAAGAAAATTCTATATAAATTTTCAAGGATACAAAAGATTAACATTTTCAAAGGACCTTTTTCATATCCCTTTTTCGCAAATAGTAATGTAATTGTGTAATCGGTGTAATTGTTGGTCCTGACTGACTGACTGATTCATCATCGCAAGGTCCAAACCGCTGAAGCTACAAACATGACATTTCAACTGTAGGTACATCCAGAAAAATGAAACTCCGCTAAAACGTGATTTTTTTTAAATTCGTTGTCTAAAAGGCCAAAACATGGGTTAAGGTATTGTATGAAGAAACGCGATTAATTAGGCCTATTAATTTGAAATTTGGTGAAAATACTTCAAATAAAAAATAATTCGAAACGTATTTTTTATTTTTTCGGAAATCAAAATTAAACGGTGTCAACAATGGGTTAAGGTGCGTATACGGAAAGACTACGAAAAACCCTAAACCGATTGGTCTATTGACTTCAAAGTTGGTGAAAACACTTGAAATCAAAAATTATTTTACACGTGTTTCTCATTTTTTCGAAAGTCCAAACTTAACCCATTCGCTGCCAAGGACGAGTATACTCGTCTTTTGCAGGGTGTCATGTATTACCAAGACGAGTATACTCGTCCTACTTTAAATATGTTATAACATGCAGGGTTTCGAATTAGCAAATTTTTTGTGGATAACAGAGCTTTGCTCAAAATATACATGGCAATGGGAATGACTTCATTCAACCAAGGGTTAAAAGTTTGTATGAAGAAACATGATTTTTACGCCTTTTGATTTCAAACTTTGTGACTTTCAAATGTGAAATAATTCAATACGTGTTTTTCTATTTTTGAAAATTTTTTGACGGGTTGAAAGTTTACATGGAGAAACTGTAAAAAAACATGAATTAATGGGCCTATTGACTTTAAACTTGGTGAAAGTACTGTTAGTGAGAAATAATTCGATACGTGTTTTTCACTTTTTTAAAAATCATCGATGGGTAAAGAGTTTGTATGGAGAAACAAGATTTTATGGGCTTTTTGACTTCAAACTTGGTGAAAGTACTCTTGGTGAGAAATAATTTGAAATTTGTTTTTTATTTTTTCAAAAATAAAAATCTGACGGAGTCAACGATAGGTTTAAAGATTATATAGGAGGAAACGCCAATTGACTTCAAATGTGGTGAAAGCACTTTAAATGAGAAATAAATTAATAAGTATTTGTTCATAACAACCTTACGGGATCAAGGAAGGGTTAAGAAAAGCTTGGTTTATTGGCTCCATTGACTTCAAATTTGCATGCAAAGCCGCGGGGCTCTGCTAGTCTATAAAATTGCTTTTTAATTATTTAAAAAAGCTTGCGAGAGGGTTTACTTATGCTATAACGGGAACACTATAGGCTATTAGTCGTGAAAAAAGACTATATTAAATCATATTAAAAGTAAATTTCTGGGCATAAACTTTTATTTAAATACAAAATTCTGTGCAATTGAAAATAATGAAATCGATTGATCGAACTAGAATACGTAACCTTCAAATGCATGAACTGTTTTCTTGTTTAATAAAAATATTCTTCTTTTTAACGCAAGTTTCTAGCAGAAACCAACTCGTCGTTTCAACAAATTATATCGTCATTTAATTTTTGTAAGAAGGCAGCATTGATATCGCTCGTATTGTGTGCACCAATTCAATTAAATTTGAATTTGCAATTCAATATTTATCCATAACGTATTCTTATAATTTGTAGTCAAATGCTTTTTTCTCGTATATAAAACCTGATGGCTTAGTCTTTGGTCTAATCTATTTCCCCCTTTCTCTTTCCTCTTTACTAGGCGAGCATCTGACCGGCGAATTTCGCGACAAGGTCAACCGTTTCAAGCAATTACCCGCCATTACCGATCACGGCTTTCTGCTGTCGGAGAGCGTGGCCATCTTTCGTCATCTGAACCGCGAGAAACTCGTCCCCGAGCATTGGTATCCGCGTCGCAATCTGGGTCGCAGTCGCATCGATGAGTTCCTCGAGTGGCAGCAGCGCAACATGAACGTACCCTGCAGCGATTACTTCCAGGACAAGTTTCTGATTCCATATTTGCACAAGGCCAGCCCCAATGAGACAAATGTGAGTGCAAAAATCCACGGCCGCCGGTCAGCAACGACCACTCGGCAACAAAGCAACCGTAACCATAACACCGACGTTGATAAATTACCTGAGACGATATGAAGTGCCATTATCGGCATTTGTTCGGCATGCTTGCACAGAAATAGCTCTAACGACCTTGACAATGACCGTTATATTTGAAGGCCTCAGCTGTTTATTGTTTCCGCTTTGTGGTTTTTCACAACATTTCGTTGTTTATTGTTTGGTTTATGTTGTTGATGATTTTTCTCTACTCAATTTGCTTCCTTTCCTGATCGCGCACACACACAACTACTACCAATAACAACAACAACAACAGGTCAATATAGCCACACAACGGCTCAATCTTGCACTCGATGACTTTGAGAAGTTGTTTTTGAATTCAAAGAAGTTTATGATTGATGATACGATTTCGTTTGCGGATCTGATGGCAATCAGCGAAATCGATCAGCCAAGTGAGTTGTCGTAGTAAATCGTTTATATTAATCAATTACTTAACTCTTTCATTTTCCGCTTACAACACAGAGGCCATTGGCTTTGATGCGCTCAATCACCGTCCCAAGCTAGCCAAATGGTACGAATCGGTGCAAGAGGAACTGGGCAACTACTACAAGGAGGTGTACGGCGAGTTCGAGAACAAACTGAAATCGACCGAGAAGACCAGCCCGCAGCTGATCTCGCTGCAGCTGTAACTGCAGTGATTTGTTACATACCTTTATATATATATCTATCTATCTTTACTACTACCTAAGAGTAATCCATGTAAATTCATTAGACTAAGTTGTAATGTTGTTAGAATGCTACAATCACAATACTACACTTGATTCGTGTATTATTTTTGTATTTATCATATTTGTTATACTATACATAGGCGTCATGAACTGTATTCGACAAGCAAATGGCTATTTAATTGCCTAAATATGAAGATCCAACTTGTTAAGTTATTAAAGCATTTTTTACACTGGCATACATTGTAGTGCAAAACGAAAACAAAAACGAAAAAAAAAAACAAATAAAACATGAAATGAATATATATGTATACATATATGAGTAAAATAAAATAACAAAACATGTAAATGAATACTTGATGCTTTGTTAGTTTTATATAGTGTTCGATATAGAGTTTGATTGTGATAACTTATGCGCTCTGTTCGCTTCGAATCACATTGGTTTTCATTTTCACGGTAAAAATCTTGACTTTTTATCCATTTGGACCTTTGAGAGAGCTGGAAGAGTTTGTTTATAATAACAACAATTAACCCTTTCGACCCCAAAGTTGCCTGAGAGTAACTTCACCTATTTGTCATCTTATAGCAAAAGCTACGAATGATTTATGGGTTTAATTTAAGTAGGCACTAACAAATTAATATTTTTAGAAGTGAATTCAAAGCAAATTACAAAAATTTTACTGTTATCCCCAAAATAATTTCCAATAATTTGCAGCGATATCAGGGAAGGTTTGTGTTCTAATTGAAGTCTAGGAATTGGGCGCGTTTGATCAAAACCCTGTTTCTTTAATAATGGTTAAATAAAATCAAAAAGTGATACTTTTGTATTTTTCCATAAATATTAAATAATTTTTCTGTAACTAAAAAATATTGATATAAAATTTATTTAACCCGTTTTAAGCTAAAATTGTTCAAAAGTAAACTAGCTCTAGAACTCTAACAAAGAGGCGTGGCGACTTCAAATGTTGTGTGCGCACTTCTTAGGCAAGTTTTACATGATTGAACAAGTAATATCGAGACACAGGGTAAAATTCGGGGTCGAAAGAGTTAACTCAATAACTAACTTACTTCGCTGGACATCCCCTTACCTGGTTACGGCCTGCCAATAAAAACTAATTTAACTTAATGACCTTAAAAAAAATATGTTTACACGTTCCAGAAAACAATTTAAAGTCAATGAAGGAACCAAGTGGACGGCACTTTGTTTTCGCTTAGTGTGAACCAATCGAATAGGTTGAAAAATTTGTTGACTCAAACCAAAATCAGTTAGTTGATTTTATTGACCAGTTACATAAATAAGTAGTTTCATGGTCATTCAAGATTTGTTGCTGTGCACAACTGTAACTTTTGTATGTTTTTACACACATTTTCTGCTGCCGGCAAATGTTTTTCATTTTTCATATTTCCTCTTTTATGTTATGTTAGCCAACATGTGCCAACAAATTTCATATATAGGTACATACATATATCTGCCTTTCCTCCACTGCAAATCTTCACTTTAACCCACACTTTGTGCTCACATTTGGCTCGAAATCAAACACAGTTTGTATAAATTTGCATTTATTTATTAGTTTCTTTGTTCATAATTTCAAATCATAAAATTAAATTTATTATTAAAACGTTCAAATCAATGTTGTCACTTGCGTGTTTGTGTGTGTGTGTAGCAATGTTTCCGTTATTTTCATAATCAGTTGTCTGCTTGTGTTGGTGTCGGATTTTCGGTATACCTAACTATATAAATTTTCAAGTTAATATCTGAAGCTTACCGTTAACTAATTGGCAACATAAAACTCGAATGCAATTTTTTTCCTGCTGTTCAATTTTCAGTTTCGTTTTGTTGGTTTCTTATTGCGCGGAATGCATCAAGTCAATAAAATGGCACACAAATGTTGAACGATATTTGTGTGCGTGTAAACTACTAATTTGTCATGTACTCGTACTTAACTTCAATTCATACCCATGCAATATGCTTAAGAAAATTCAATACATCGTTTTCGGGGAACGAGGAAGGTTTATCGCGATTTGGGGTTTGCACTTTTGTTGTTGACAACCAATTAATCGTGTGTCAAAATACAATAAATGTCATTCGTAATCACAAGCAAACGCAAGTTTGTGACAGTCACAATTTTGGTGTGTTTGTCAGTGTGACTTGTTTGTAGAATGTGGTTCATAGTTCACTGCACTGCAGATGAGTGTTGCTCCTAAGCGAATGTGTGCTTACATACGTTAGAACTAATTTAACCTTAAAACTTAATATTAATAGAGAAAATTAGGAACAAAGTGTGTATTATCGTTGTTGCAAAAATCTGCCGCCTAGCATGTCATAAGTTAAAGGAGTGTGTGGGTGTAAGTGAGGTTGGGACAGTTGTGGAGTGTGTGTACATTATGCGGGCGACGGGCATTGATGGGAGAAGCGTGAGAGCTGCGCCGGATGTATGCAAATTGAGATCAATTTTTTGTTTTTAAAGGTTTAAATCGCTAATAATTTGAGATTTAAGTCATTTGTGTTTGGAAAATAATGAATTTTTTAAGTTTTTTCCCAGCCTAAGTTATTCAGTGCGAAAATGTATTAGAGCAATTCCACATAATATAATGTTTTTCGAAATAAATAATTATAAATACATTTAATAAATTCTTAACAATGAACTAATTGAATTTTTAGAAAAATATATTTTAATAATTCTGAATATGTTTTTTGATTTGCATGTAAAAGACTGAACTTCTATTCAGAACGTTAACATTGGAATTCATGTTTGTAATATGACTTTCTGAATAAGTATTTAAGGTTTCTGAAATTTTAGCTAGTATGAAATACAGTACTTTTCGTTTATAACGAACCCGTTTAAAACGATTTTTCGCCTAAAACGAACCAATTTCGCTGTTTTCGCTTATTACGGACCCCTTTTAAAGCGAACTTTCGGTTAAAACGAACCATTTTGCGCAGTCCCTCGAAGTTCGCTCTAAGCGAAAAGTACTGTATTTGTAATTGTAAATCAGAATGCGTCATTCAAAGATAAGAAATGAAATTGTCAAACGAAAAGTAGAATATCTGAATGAGAAAATGTCATTCTCCAATAAGCAAGTATCTGGTTAAATTCGTACACTTGTCTGCTATGCACAAAGCTTTCGAAGAAGTGGCAAGATTAGAACAATATTTGGTATGAATTATTTTGAAACCACAAATAAGAAGTGATAGGAAAATGGGGCATGAGACGCTTACTTGAAGCATCTTGTTGAATTATTAGTAGTTACATTATTATTAGCTAAATTTGCTATTAATAATATTTTCCCTTTTAATAATATTTTATTGTTCCCTTTTCAATTTAGCCTTGAAAAATAGTAGCAATCACAGAAGATTTCTTTTCAGAATGCAATGCAATGAAATAACTCCCTAAAATGACTCCTCAATGGAGTAATTTTGACTCACTTGGGTATTCTAGTTTTAGAGATATTTTATCATTTAATGATGTTTAAAGAAATCTGTTGGTTTCTGCATATATTTCATCTAGTGGCATATACAGAATTTCATTTTGGGAAGTTCCGTACACAAGTTTTGAGCCAAATACCATTTGAAACCATGTTTGCCACCCAAAATGTTTTCAACCAGCAGATATTTGGGGGCTTTGAGCTCTCCAAACTCTCTTTTTGATCTTCATTTATGAAATTATTCTTTTCATTTGATTGATTTAACTGATTTCAAGAAAAGCAACATATTGAAAGTGGTCTAACAAAAAAGGTAGCTAAGTGCGAGGTTTACATTAGTCGACCAAGATTGACTGAAACACGACTTTAAAGTGAAAAATTTAAAGTTTCAAGTAGGAATTTCTAATAAAACTTTCAAACACAATTATCGATTTTCTTGTTTTAAAGTACAATTTTCTTACTATCAGTTAACATTTTTTAATCTCAAATTCTCAAAGGTTATTTTCTCGTTCTCGGATATTTTTTCATTTCTCAGATAGCATTTTTCTTATTATCAGTTGACATTTTCTCATTCTCAGATAAGATTCTCTTAGTCTCAAAGGACACGTTCGTTTTCTCATTTGACTGTTTTTAATTTATAAATAAAATTTTCTCATTTTTGAATGAAATTTCTCCAATTTTCTAATAACATTTTTTCATTCTCAAAAGAAATCCTCTTCACTTTCCATTGAACTTTTCTCATATTAACGCTCTACTTAATCATTTCGCACCGTTACATTTGCAAATATTATAAAAAATATTAAAAAATATTGCGAATATTTGCACAAAAAATGCTTCAGCTGGGTTGACTTGACTTTCTCCTGCTTTCAGTTTTGTTTTTTCTGTTCGTATTGTTCTAGCAGTTCGTTGACTCCGGCCACAACACATAAGTACAAATAAGTACGTCTTGATCGTATATCGTGAATAATTGTCAAAATTCATACACAGCTATTCGTCCACAGCTAAGTACACGTACTGTTTGCATATTTATTGTTTTAGTTTTCATTATTCTCCGGGTAATTCACAGGACTTCTTTGTGGTGTCTATGCAAGCGTCAATAAATGTTGTACAATATATAATATTTGCGCGCTTCTGGGGGAATTTTTCGAGTATGGAACTTTTGCTATTTTTATTTGCTGCTGCAAAGGTGTGTTGTCTATTTGACTGGCTGCGTGTTTTTATTTATATTTGTGTGTGTGTGTGTATCTGTGAGTGAGTGAGTGTATGTCTATTAAAGGCACTGCATCCTATCGAATATGTCCACTTTTTATATTATTTGTTTGTTTGTTTGCTTTAGTTATTCTTTGAGCGTGTCGCAATGTCTGCTGTCTGCCTGACTGCTTGTCATATAGCGTGAGACTTTAATGCCGTCGTAATATTTGCTGCTTGGTTTGTTTCTTTTTCTTGTGTTTGCTTTGCCTGACACAAAGTATTTACGCGTACATTGAATACTTTTATACTTATTGGTAGTTCATTAAAAGCCAAGTTGTGGGTCAAAGGGAAAGGAGATTGGATGGGGGTCGTGTGGATTGACACGGACTTTCTTATAACTAACATTAAAAGCATTACGTTATTTTCTCATTCGCCAGTTTCTCGTGTTCAACTTTTGTTGTTTGCAATTTTTCGATTTTTTTTTCAATTAAAATTTCTCTGTTTTTGTTACGTTTGTCGCTTTTGCCAATATTCGCGCTGCGCTTACGCAATACAATTATTTAAATGAAATATCATTGTGTGTGGCGGTAAAAATTAATATGCAAAATTTCACGCCATATGTCGACAAGTGAACGAAAAAATTTGAAAGTTTTTTCATCAATTAATTGCTCACAACTTCCGCTTGTTGTCATTTACTGGCTTAGTAAACAATTCCGTTTATTTTTGCTTTAAAAATATGCATATTTGTAGTTGTATTGCTGACTGAGCGTGAAATTGGGGGCATGGTTCAACCTCATGGCAATTGAAACAGTTACCCAGTAGTAGAGTTAAATTGTAATTTATCACACATTAAAAATTTAATTCAAGTTAACTTAAGCTAAGAAAAGGGACAAACGCTAAGTCTAATTGTACAGACCGATTTTCGAGTGATTTTCTGCTCAAGCTCTCTTTCTCGGTCGTTTCCGAGCTGCATTGTCTGCTCAGTACTAGTCAGCGCTAACTTGTTTTAGCTACAATAGTTTGTAAGAGTCTATCGTAAAATATCATTCACTCTCTATTACAGTAACCATAATCAAAATTGTATTCACAATCGCGAGATTTCAAGCAGGTTGAGTTCTTGTGTCTATGTATATAATCAGATTTGTTTGAATGCGGTACCTAAGATTGTATCGTACAGTACTTTGCTTGCTGGTTGAGCCAGTTCGATTCAATCTCTTGATTGCACTAACTCAAACGCTACTATACGCTAATTAATTTGCGTTAAAAGTGACTGTCGTCAACAGTTTTGTTGGCATTCAACAGTGGTGTGTGCGCATCTGTGTTCTTCTTCAGCTTTAAGGAATTCATAACGTTTTAATGTTGTCAGCTTATCAGTTGAGCGCTAAAAGTTTTGCTAATCAATCGAGTGGCAGCGTAGACAACGAACGACATTTTTCGCTACTAAATATCGACTCAATACTGCATGTCTGAGTAACGTTTTACCGTTCCATCAATACTTTACATTCTCTCTACAACTCACTCCATCCAATATCACTTGAAACTACCTTTAACCTCATCTTATATCCATAATACTTTTGCCAATCAATATCAACAACTATTTCTCTACCGACTGTCTACAGTTCCAAACACTGACTAAGGTTCTATCCACTTCCGTTCGTGACTCACACAGCACTTCTGGCGTCTAGCATCAAAGTCTATTTATCTCAATTCCGCAAAGTCTATTCAACGCATCAGTTAATCCACTTCCTCGTTCTGTTCGCCCTCCTGGTCCTCGTCGTGCTCCGTCAACAGCGGACTGTCGTCGCCCAGCCGATTCGGCGGCAGTGTCGAGCCCGGCGTGGTGGGCGCCGAGCGCGAAACCCAGATTTTCCGTACTCGCCCTCGACTGGCAAAGAAATTCGCTCCCACCACACTGCTCACCGGACTCTTGAGTATGCAACGATTCGAAGGCATCGTCGGATTGGCCGTCATTGGTATGTACATGGCCTTGTTCGGCTTTGGCGTGTGGAACTTTTTCCTGCTCTGTTGCAGCGTTGACGGACGTTTGGAAGTGGCATTGGCCATAGTCTTATTCGAGGCATTGGAGTTTGTGGGCTTTTGCGTGGTTGTTGTTATTGTGGTAGTGGTACCCACGGTGCTGGCGTTGGCGGTCAGGCGAATGGTGGCAGCCGCTGCACAAGCATTGGTCGGCGATGTGGCTTGTATGATTTGGGTTGGTTGCTGAAGCGGCGATCGCGGCTCGATGCTGGGAAATTTGCTGTGCACTAGCGTGCTTGTGGGTGAGGAGAGTGTGTGCCGCAGCACGGGCCGCATGTGCAGCATCATGTCCTCGTAGCTGACGCCCTCCTGTAATTGACGAATTTGATCGAGTATTTCCTTCACCTCGCCCGTGGGACTGGTCGCCTGCGGCGGTGAGCTCGGCGTGCCGATGTTGGCCAGACTACTAACGGCCGAACAGGTGCCCGAGGTGACATAGCTACGCAGCCCCTCCTCTGCGTACTTTTTGGCCAGCTCGTTGGGGCGCAGCGGCGAGTCGGCGCCGCTGGTGAAACTGGCCGAGGGCAGCTTCTGCTCGAGCTTTTGCTGTTGCTGCTGCTGCTGCAACATCTGACAGCAGGTCTCCAGGCTGCGGCGCAGCATGTGCAAGTCTCTGAACTCGGTCTCCGTGCGTTCGGCGCCCGGAGGAGGAACTGTCAGCGAGATGCCCGCAATGGAGTTGCACGAGTTGTAGATTGGCTCGCGGTGCGACTGCGCCGCTGCGTCAGCAAACTGTGTGGGATTTGTGCTGGCGCGATGCAGCGGATTGGGCTTAATGCAGCCGTTGCTGAAGATGACCGGCGTTCCGCCTGCGTGCGGAAGCGCAGCAAAAGCAGTGGCAGCGCTAGCACTGCTGCTGTCCACATCGTTGACCGATCGGCTGCCAGTTGCATTGGTAGCCGCTCCGGTGCCCGCGCCTCCGCAACTGTTGCTAACGAAAATATCACTAATACTGCTGTTGCTGTTCGCCATGTAGCGGAAATGTTGATCGCTTTGCGATTGTATGAAACCCGTGTTGGCATTGCTGGAGCGTCCATCGCAATCGCGCTCGCGCAGCGAACCGCCATAGCCATTAACATTGCCGCTGCCACCGCTGCAGCTGCCACACCCGCTGCGACTGCTGTCGCCCGAGTCGTCGTTGTGCTGAAAGTGTTCGCTGTCCGACGGGCGCAGGTGCGTGCTGTAGGGCGCGGCACTGTTGGTGGCACTCCCCACGGCAGCGGCATGAACCGTACCGCCCACCGCACCTACGGCGCCATTCACCGCCACTACTGTGTAGTGCGGCGTGCGGCCCTGATGGCCCTGGTACACCTGCTGCGTGGCAATGTTGCCGGCCAAGTCCACTTGGCCGCCGATGCCATGAGCCGTGCCGCCGTTAGTCGAGCCGCCGGTGGCGCAGACCAGTTGCGAGGCTGAGCGCGGCATCATGTACTGCTGCTGGAAGGGTGAGCTGAAGCCGATTTCGGGACTGGCAGCTCGCGAGTACGGCGGCGGCACCAGCGTGTTGGCCTCGTTGATGTTGCAGATGAAGCTGGAGCTGAGCGAGTCGACGGTGCTGGCCGCGGACAGCGAGCCAGCGGGACGTACGATGTAATTGCGGAAATACTGCACCATCAGGTAGCTGGAACCGTTCTTGCCGTTGTCGCTGTTGCAGGTGAAGACAAGCGGGTATAGATCGGGTTTCGATGTCACCTGCAAGCAAAATGTACTAAATCAATGTGAAGAGTTTTGTGGTGTGTGTCGAATTATTTCGCGTTGAAGTTGTTAACAAAAACAACAAAACAAAACATTGCACAGTGATTCGACTCCATACAACCGCGGGACAAAATTAGAAGGAGTGGTCCGTTCTTCATAAAATTTGCTATACTAGTTAATCATGGTCTGCTCAAGTGAAATCTCCATTTTGTTTTCCTTAAACTTTTGTAGTTTGGCAATGGCACTTGGCACTTAAATTTGCAACTTTCGTCATTTTTGGAAAGCTATAGCAACAAATGTATTGGCTAGATTTTCCAGATTTTACATTTAATCAGTTACGTCAACATTGATAATTGCGAAAAGTAACAGAAAATGTATGAGGACCCCTTAGTTTTGCAATAATAATGATAATAATAGATGTATGTTTTGTATTTATGCAGATTTTTCAATTTTTAATACTAATTGAATACTTTTAGGGATGAAAAAAATAAATTTTGTAGAAAAATTGGTGTTTAGACCACTTTTCAAATTGAATTATTTTCTGAGATCGGAAGATATCAGAGGATGTAATTACATTATCCGACAAAGAAAGAATGCTTCTTAAAATATAAAAAATCCAGGAACATACTTTCACATACTTTTTAGATATTTCCTCTAAGTTTTGCCAATTTTCATATTTTTCATTTTGAAAAGTATTTTAAATTAAAAATGAAGTAAAACCTTCAGCTTTGCAAATTTTGAGAAAACATTAAAAGCGAAAATGGCCACATCATTTCTTAATCTATATTGAAAGTTTTAGCAACTTCTTGGTAACCATGTATTTTTACAATTGTTTTTATCAATAGACTAAAAACCAGAAAATATGTGTTTAAAATTTTTTGTGAAAAAAGTTCCGACTTTGAGCAGCTCTTGCACTAATTATTTTTTTGCACAGATTTTTTTGAGTTTTCTTAGTTGGAGTTTTACCTTTCAAATGACATCAAAATCGTTAAATTCTGAGACTATAAATTTTTTGAATTTTGTCTATGGAACGAATCACTGTGCATGGATTTAAATCAACGCAAAAACCCCGGTGGCCGCTACGAACCTCGGTGTACGGAGGCGGTGGGTGATGAAATGAGTTACAGCGACTATATTGCGGCGGCGCGTAGCAGGAGCCCGCCGAATCGCCCTCCGACTGTGCATGATGCTCCGGAAAGCCCCAACCGCACAGAGTGCGCCGCTTCTTCCACAACGAGTACGCGCAGAGTATGGCCAAAATAATGGCCACCACCACACACCTGCAATGCAAATAAAAACCAAATCGACAGCGTTAATTTTGCCCTGTTGACAGCGGCAATAAAAATTGTGCAACTTTACTGCTCCCGTTCGAACTTGTGCGCCTGTATGAAAAAGCCCATAACAATGCGCGTTCGCAAGCCCCAAACAACTGAAACGCAAAATTTACGAGCACGCCGAGCAGTGCCGCAGAGTCCTCAGCAGAGCAGCAGTGGCAGTCACAGACGCAGCAGCAGCAGCTCCAACTGCATGTCTGTCACCTTTATGGAATGGCACTCAAGTGCTCGGGGTGGCGAGTGAGTGCGACGGGCGGCCGCAACACCACAGCTTGTGTCGTGCACTGGAGGCTAGTGGCGCCTCAGCCAGGCGCACAAGCTAAACAAAAGACTCACGACATTCTGCAGCGCAGCAGTTTCGAATCAGATATTTCGAAACGGCCTGTCGCACACACACACACACACGAACACACAACGACAGTCAGCCACAAGACAGACAAGTGTTGGCATGGGCAACCTTCAGTCGAGTCCTCGTGGGATGCTGGCATTGCCGGGATGGCATGGCCGCAGCGAACATTTGGAATACGAATGTGTAGCTTTGATTTGCGGCTAATTGCATTGCCAGCGACAAGATTGATATGTGAAATCAATAAGCGATGCGCAACAGCGGGGTCCAAGTTGTCATATTTTTGCCTTTCGAGCCGACTTTAAGTGCGTGTTGTCGCTTACCAAAAGAACCAGTGGCTGATGAAAAACAAGTTGAGCACGTGCTCGGATGGCGGCGGCAGCTGACGCGGCCCACTCTGATACGGCGGACAGCAGCCTTGTGTGCAGCATTCCCTTGGCAATGAGCAGATGTGGCCGCCTTCACAGAAGCGCGCTGCTACCTGTTAATTAAGCAAAATGCAAATGTGAATGAATTGTTGATGTTGTACAATAAAAATAAGTGATTGTGTAAGAAGCTGTGGGCACTGGACGGAGTTGATTAAACTGATAAGCTGTACTTAGCAGAATGATAAAATGGATAGTCTTAAGGGTGAATAAGATATACATTTGTATAAGAAGCAATTAAATTGGACGTAAGCAACCTTTTCCTTTCAAGTCAGAATTTTAAAAGAAAATGATAAAAATAATATTAATATTTATTGACAAATTTCCAACACGAGGACATCTTTAAAAGTTGCATAAATGGAGATCTGGTTTTGAAATAAATTATATGGGGAATATAGAGAAAAAAGCGATATGGAAAAATTATAAAAATAACAAATTCTTCAATTCTTCTTCTTCTTAGCAATTAAGGAAAAACTTTCTGAATTAGTCAACAGAAAATTGTTAAAGTTATTGAAAGGAAGGATATCTTTGGGACCACAAGGATCCCTCTGGAATGACTGTATTTTTAGAACCATTCTTTCATTTAAATTTTCCGACTATGGTGTGGAGGTTTGGACATGTTTTGTTTTTTGAAAGCTAGTAAAATTTATTGTAAGATTACATCTATTTTAGGTCCGATCTTAGGGTATTTTCTTAAAGGGCTACAGCCGATTGGGCACTTGTAGAAAATATGAGTATTGCATTTGCAAACAGTTTATTGCCATTTAAAGATAGTTTTTTAAGATTAAGATTTTCTCAGATTTCTCGTAGAGATTTCCTCAAACGATTTTTTCACAACTGCTTAGGCTTATGAAATGTATTATAGTACATAATCTTTTTCATCTATATATATAAAAACAACTTAACATTTTGTGTGTTCGCGAAAACGGTTCATTCTTTCGGGAACATTTTTTTTGTGTGTGATAGTAGATGTCAATACGGTGGTTTATAGCGATATTAGATGTTTGTACGACAAGGGGGCGTGGCACCGCCCATACAACCCAATTTTTTAATATGGAATATCTTCAGAATTATAAGTCGTAAAGCATTGAAATTTGGTACAGTGTCATGGCGTAAACGTGTCATTCCACCGGTAAAATTTAATGGGCGTGGGACAGGGGCCGTGGCACTTTTTAAATTCTGGTGTAACTTTTGAACTAGAGCGTTCACATCAATGACACTCGGTGCAAACTAACGATTTAGTCGTGTCCTTCGACAGGAGGAATGGGGTGGGTTTTTGACACGGGGCGTGGTACCGCCTCCATTTTTTTATACATAGATTGTTTATCCTGATTGACTGACTGATTGATTGGTTGATTTATCATCGCCCAAATCAAACCGCTGAAGCTACAAACATGAATTTTGGACTGTAGGTACATCTTGAAGAATTAACCTTCACCAAGACGGGATTTTTTGAAATTCGGGGTTTAAAAAGGCAAAACATGTATTAAGGTGTTGTATGAAGAAACGTAATTTAATAAACATATTTGAATTTTGAATTTGAACTTCCTGAAAATATTCTAGATCAAAACTTATTCGACACGTATTATATAATTTTTCGAAAATCAAAATTTAACTGGGCTAACAATGGGTTAAGGTTTATTTACGGAAAGACTCCGAAACAAACAACACGAACCGATGGGCCTATTGACTTCAACAATTGTAAAAATAATTGAAATAAATAAAATTAGACGCATGTTTCTCATTATTTTTAAAATCGAAATCTAACGGATCAACGACGGGTTAAAAGTATGTATGGAGAAAGAAATTTTGCTGAGCCCTTTTGACTTCAAACTTTGTGAAAGTACTTCAAATGTAAAATAACTCGATACGTAATTTTTCCGAATATTAAAATTGGACGGGGTCAGCGACGGGTTAAAAGTTTGTATGGAGAAACTGTGAAATGATAAATATGAATTAATGGGCCCATTGACATCAAACTTGGGGAAAGTTTTCTTTGTGAGAAATAATTTGACACGTATTTTTCACTTTTTTGAAAATCAAAATCTAACGGGGTCAACAATGGGTTAACAATTTGTATGGAGAAACAAGATTTATTGGGCGTTCTGACTTCAAACTTACCAAAAGTAGTTCAATCGGGAAATAATAAAAACGTGCTTTTAATTTTTTTGAAGATCGAAATCTACCATGGTAAACCAAGGGTTAAGAATTTGTTTGGAGTAAATGTGAAAACACATGATTTAAAGGGCCTTCTGACTTCAAAATTTTTAAAACACTCGAAATCAAAGATAGACACATGTTTTTTTTTTAAATCAAAATCTGATGGGCTCAACAACGGGTTAAGAATTCGTATCGGGGGAAACAAGAGAGCTTGCGTGCAAAGCCGCAGGGCCCAGCTAGTATTCCCTAAATTCCTAATTTAGAACCGATAGCCATGTGAACAATTTTTCAAAATTTATCATTTGTGAAATCCATCCTGTGGCAATCCAGAATGACATTGGAAAGAAAGATCGTCTTCCCATTTTGAACAGAACTAGTCGCTTATGAAAATTTTTATAACATAAGATCTACTTAGGTTCCCAAAACTCCCTTATTGGGAGTTAAAGCCATTTGAACAATTCTAAAATTTAATTTATTTAATCGAATTTTATCTTTGGAAGTTATCCAGAAGAATGACGAAAAGCCGTTTCTTCTTTTTGTACAAATTAGTCGCTTATGAAATTTATGTATTACACGATAAGATCTTGTTCAGGTTTCCAGATCTCTACTTTTAGAAGGTGCAGCCATTTGAACAATTTTCGAAAATATATAATTTTTGTGATTCAAGGAAACCCGTTTCTTCTTTTAGGATAGAGATAGTGTAGATAGATAAAGGTGTTCTAGCAATTAGGTAGAAAACTAGCTAAAGTCCTGTAACATTTTGCCATTGCCAGTTAAGAAAGTGGATGGAAAGTGGTTGTATCAAATGAATCAATTGGTTGTTAACACTTTGCTGACCGGCCACGAGTTAACTCGTGTTTTCGTGGTCACGAGTAAACATGTGATAAGCTTGATTGTTGATTTGTGATGGTGATTGTTATACTTTTTATCATACGAAAAAGACATATTAAGAGTTGAAAAAATGTATTAAAGTTTATATTGTTTTACTTCCACATCCGCTTTCAAAACAATAGCCGGGCACATGAGGTAAATTTCAGAAAAGTTGCCGGTCAACAATGTGTTAGCAAACAATTCAGTTATATTAGAATATAGTTTCAAAAATACATACTTATAATTAATAATGTATTACATAACAAGCGAGCATATGTTGCAGAGCTCACAAGAGTAGCAAAGCGCAACTCAACTAAACGAACTGAGTACTATCACAGTTGCGAAACCCTTAGATGAATTATTTATGTATGTAAAGCGTGGCGGAAAAGCGGAAACGGCTACAAACGAAGCGTGCCAATAACAATATTTACATAATACAGTACATAAAAACACATATAGACAGCGACTTGTATCTCACAAATTGTGTATTGCTAATGTTGGAACTATTTGCGGCGTAGTGATGTCCCACCCGCAGAAAGTAATTGACACTCTTGTTTGAATATTTATGCAGTAACGCAGTTGCGTTCATTTTCTCCATATTTCTAGCTTTTCTTTTGCGCGGCTATAATTCACTTGATTTATGTGTGCGCGTGTACGTGGGCGTGTATTTTGATACGCGCCACGCGCCACAAAGGTCGTACGCACTTTCCAACAGCGACCGAGTAAAGTTCAACGGAAGCGCTGCCTCACTTCGAAACCGAGTTAAAAGCACGCCAACGTCTCCGATATTAAGTTGAGCGAAATATTGAAAATTTAAAAGCAAGGCGCAGATGAATTTGTCCTGGTATGTTGTTTTTATGGTGCGTCCAAAACGGTGCGCGAACGTATCCTGACCGCAGAGTCAAAAATCTCACAACGAATGAGTCAATAGTCCCATTTATTGGCGTGAAGCAGTGCGCGGTCGGTCGCAAATGAAAATTGAGATAGGCAAACAAGCAGCACGGAAAAACGAAGAAAAGGCGAAATAGCGTGGAAATTACAAGCGTAAGCAAACGAAGAAGAAAAGTTATTGTCATAAGTGTGCGCTTTCATGTGCGATTGTGGTCTTGTTTGTTTGTGTGCGTACATTTCCCACACACACACACGCAGTTAAGACCATTTGCGTTACCGTTGTTGTAGCATTTTTACTATTTTCAGCATAAAGGCTAAGGCGAGATATATATATGTGTGTGTGTGTGTGCGAGCGCTATGTGGTCATCATCCTTGCGCCGAGATGCTGCTGCCGCCGCACCTGCCGCCTCGAGCGCTTCACCGTCAATCCGGCCGCCATGTGGGCGCGTAATGCGTCTGATTGGCGCGCCTAATGGCATTTTAACAAATACACAAGCACATAATTTCATGGCACAAAATAAAACTGCAAATGAAAATCAAAGTGAAAATAAACGAAAGGATAAGAAAAAAACAAAAAGTGGAAGCGTAACAAATACAAAAGCGAGCAGCGCGCAGCAGCCTTTGTCTTGCAAATTGTATACTTACGAATTTCGGCATGTGGATGACGCCAAATAACAAAGCGACAGGCAGCAGCAACCACATCTTATTTATTTCGACTACTGCTGTTGCTGCTGGGTTTCGTTTTCAGCGCTCAGGCTTTTATATTTTTCCGTATTGTTTTTTATTTTTATCTTTGGGACTGTGTTGTTGTTTCTTGTTGTTGTTGTATGTACGCTATTTGCCTTCGCTTCGCTGACTGATTCTTCAGCAGCTACGGGTGGCTGCTGCTCCTGCTGCCGCTGTCACTACTGCTGCTATTGTTGTTTTTGTTGTTGGCTGTGCTGCGGCTGCTGTTGTTGTGGTGGTTGTTGTTGTTGTGCGGTTGTCCTTGGAGCACGAATGCGATACAAGTGTTTTTGCATTATGCTGTTTCCGCCCCCCCCTTCGAGCGCTAATTAAGTGGTTGCTGTTGCTGCGTTTGTTGTTGCTGCTGCAACTCCTGATGGGAGTTGATGCATGTATTTTATTAATCTTGTTTTTGCAGTTGTTTGTTGTTATTGCTCTGCTTGGTTATAATTTTCAATATTTGCTGCTGCTGCTGTTGCTGTCTTTTAAAAGTTTTCTCTTTTTTGGCCTTTTCGTTGTTGTTTACGTCAGCCTGTTGTCGCGCCTTGTTGACCCCACAAACGAGTTATTGCTGTTGTTGTTGTTGTTATATGTGTACAATTTCTTATGTAAACAGCGGAGAATACACTCCAGTAGGAATTTTCGTTTCCATCTCGCAAATCGCCCTCTCTGTTATTTGGTACTAGCCCGGCTGACCTCCGCTGGCCGCAGCAGCTTACACACGCGCCAGCGCTTCCAATGACGCCACCAGCAGCACAGCTGCATCAGCAACAACAAGGAAATAAATCATCATCCTTGTCAGTGTTTTGCTCGTTTTACGCCTTGTCGTGGTCTCAGCTCTGGCCACACCACACTAAACTACAAATACACTGCATGGAAATGGCGAGTTTTCTGTGTCTTCTTCAATTTTCACATTATTAGCAAAACAGTTGGCAAACACATCCACACGGCTGTCTTACGATTTCTTTGAGTCAATTAGTTTTTTGAAATTTCTACAATGTTTATCTAATAATTTTCTTTTAATTTAAGCTACAACTACCCGATACACTTTTTACTTTACGTCGCCATGAAAAAACACTGCCAAACGGGAAATTTGTATGAGCCACCCTTCGAAGCCACCCTCCCAGTGGTATTGCCAACAAATCGTACACATATTTGCCACACAGTTGTTGGCTTTTGTCGTTGGGATGTGCAGATGTGCGAAAAGGACAAGCGATAAGTGGGCGGCATTGCCAGCCTTAAGGTTAGTGGCGAGTTGTTTGTTACGCTATTTGCCATTTCCGGTTTTGGCACGCGGTACTTGAAATACGTTAAATTTTGTAATGACAAATGTTTAGGCGATTTGATCAAATATCAAGTAGAGTAAGTTCGGGTAATGTGATACACCTGTTTGTTTTACGGCGATTCCCGACACACTTTGCCTTAAAAGACACTTTTTTGGTCTCAAACTGCTCACTGACACATTATTTAGTACACCAATACCTCACTTTGCGTCGTGGTTACGTTCCAAGAAAACACGACGCAAATTGAAACGACGCAAAGTGAATTATGATTTTCTATAGCAAACCATGTAAAGATCGAAGATAGGTTCCAGGGTTACGAAAATACTACTTTTTAAAAAGAAAATGTAACAAAGTAAACATTTAAAAAACAAAAATAATATAACTCTGCCAATAAATAAATTGGAAAAATATTTACCTTTTTTGTAACCAGAAACAACCCGTAAAAATTTATTATTCTCTTTTAAAAAAAAGCACAACACACTAATTGAAACGTTACAAAAAGCACAACACACTAATTGAAACTGAGTTCTAAAATTAGCAAAACAAAGTGAAAATAAAACTGTATTAAAATTGCGTTGATTTTCAGTTAGATAGGGAATCCCCGAGTTTTGATGGTAAGTGCCATCTTTTAGAAAAAAATTTTTTTTTTAAATTAAAGACTCGAACCCAAAACAACGCAACTTCGAAAATCGAACGACGCACAGTGAAAATTAGTACTAATTCAGCAGCGACGCAACTTCGAAAAAACGCAAAACGAAACGACGTAAAGCGAGGTATTGGTGTATATCTAAGATTATTAACTCTTTAAGATAAATTGTTGACGTTGTTTTTTTTTTTAATTACAAATGAAAATATCCAAATATTGGCGTCTGATAAAAGTGGCGGGTAATGTGATATACCATCGGCGGGTAATGTGATAAACCCGAAAAAAAACGTTATTTAATAGACCTATTAGTTTCAAACTTGGTGAAAATACTCCAAATCAAAAATAATTCGAGACGTGTTTCTAATTTTTTTTTGGAAAATCACAATTTGACGGGGTAAACCAAGGGTTAAAAATTTTTATCGAGAAACATGATTTCATGGATTTTTTGTATCTAAAACTTAACCATAACAGATTTTTGAGAATATTCCACTTCAAATATTATAAAATAAAGTATATATACATTTCTGTATACAAATAGTACTACAGTCATAAGTTTGGGTACTGTGATGTACTATATCACATTACCCGAACTTTGGTATATCACATTACCCGAAATTGACTTTTTGCGAAAAAAATATTATAAAAAACAATAATAATTTTGTTAAGAAGAGCGTTCCTCGCAAACTCATAATCGATATCACTGATTTACTTCTGATTAGCCGCGAACTTTCTAATAATATTTGTTTTTACCTTTTATGCTTTCAAACTTCATGACCAAAAACTTGTGGAAGCACTACTCAAAGCACTTCATCACACTGACTGTAAACTATTTAAGCAAACACATCCAAAATTATGCAGCACGAGGTTTTTAGCTGTTATGATGTTTTAAAAAGGTTAATTTTGAAATAAGCACCTATATCACATTACCCGAACTTACTCTATTATATAAGTATCAAATTTTTATAATTGTTGGACAAATACGTTAAAGTCCATTATAACAATTATAACAATCAATGCAAATTTCGCATAAGAAACAATCTGCGAATTTTTTAACGAATAGGGTTTAAGTTTTAGTTTTTAAAAAAATAAATATCAGACATATTACATAAATATAATTTATATGAAATTTAATTTATTTAATTTTAGTTTTCACCTTTTCATTTGACAATAGATGCGTTATGTTTTGCGCCTGAGTCACCCTGTGCCGGCGTATGTCACTCACGTTGCCGTTACGCAGCAACACTATCGCACTGACGCTTTGTGACTTTTGAGCCGGTTTGCTCGTATTAAATTTCGTGCACTTTCACAACGATTTGCAATTCAGTCAGAAAATAAAAGTTTCGTAGTTAAAAATTCAAAAGCGAAAGAAGCTAAATGTTCATTTGACAGCGGTGCAAAGAGTGCGAGTGCGCCAAATATGAAGTGCCAACTGAGAACGCTACTGCTGTGCCTGCTGACGACGCTGGCATGGGCAGCCGAGGTGGTTGAAAAGGATGGGCGGGCGCAAGGTAAGTTACTTGCATTCCCATGCTTCAGGCACCAGCGTCAAATAAATTTAAATTTGGTTTTCTTCTGCTGAATTTTATTGGGCCCTGGACAGTGACTTTCTTGGATGCGGGTACCATCATCGACTACCAGCCGGTGTCGCGACATCGCGGCTTCTTTGAGACTGATTTGCGCACGTACTGCTACCGCGGTGCACCGATGTCGATGCGGCGCTTCTTCGAGACCGTGGAGCTGCAGCTGGACATAGACGGCGATGATTACACACAGTACGAGGGTGCAACACCCACCAAAGTGCGCGAGCACTACGACGAGCGCCGCTCGCTATTCAGCTTCAATATCTTTGCGCAGAAGCGGCAGCGCGTGCAGCTGTCGCCGTTCACGCAGCAGTGCATCGGCATTGAGACGGTGCAACCATATCGAGTGCGTCTGTATCAGCTACGTGTCGACTTCTGGCGCGTGATACAACTGTTGTTGGGCGTGACGCTGTTCGTCTATGCGGGACATCTGAGTAACAATTCTGTCTTCTACTACCTTACTGGCGTGACGCTGGGCATCTGCTCCTCGTTTATGCTGGTCATTTGGCTGTCCAGCAAACTGATGCCAAGGTGCGTGCGAGCATTTGCCAAGCGACGACATTTGCTAATATGTTTGTTTAATTGCAGGCGGCCAATGGTGTACGGTATGCTAATTGGTGGCTGGACGCTGGGCGTCTACATTATACAACGGTTGTGGGACAATCTGCAATTGATTTTCCAAACGTATCGCATCTACGTCTTCTGGTACATATTAATCACCGGGCTGGTGTCGTTCTTTTTCTGCTATCGGCTGGGCCCACCGAAGAATAGACGCTCAAAGAACATCATTAAGTGGCTGATGCAGGTGGTGGCGCTGCTGCTGATTTATCTGTCAAGCCACTATGAAGAAGCCAGCATTGTGGTAGCTGTGATTACGGTGGTAGTGCACTACTTTCCGCGCTCCATATTGCAAAAGACGCGTGGCATTGTGCGGCGTTTCTTCCCACCCAAGCGACGGCTGCTGACCAATGAGGAGTTTGAAGAGCAGGGCGTCAGAGAGACAACAAGAGCGTTAGAAGAGCTGCGTGCGTATGCCAGCAGTCCCGAATGCAAACAGTGGAAGGTGAAAATAATTTGCAAGCTAACGATAGGTTAAGCCGGTTAGACACACGAAAGCTGAGTAATCACGCTGACGTGTTTCCACTTAACTACGTCATGGCGTGTAATGTGAACTTTACGTTACCAATAATTCGATTTATTTACAGATGATGTCAAAACTGCGTGATCCACTTCGTTTTGCTGCTTTCGTCGAAGGTGATTCACATTTGCGTGATGAGGAAATACTTCAGTTTGAAAGCTCCAGACTCGACGAGAATGATATGTCTGACTCCGACATGAGTGTGGAGGAAGAAGACATGGTGGAGGAACAGCAGAGTGAAGAAGGCGCCTATGTGCAACGCAGTCAGCGCCAACATCTACAGCATCGCAACATCACATTTGAGGAAATGAGCGACGATGACAACACTGCGGTTATCGCCGATGATGATGACGATGATGTGGTGGAAGTGCCCGCCGCTGTTGCCAGCACAAGTGCTTACAGTTTGCGGCACACGCCAAATCTGAGTAGTTCGCGTCATCTTTACAGCTCCACATCAGCAACGGGCTCGTTGCGCACGCTGACACAGCGCAATTCCCCTCTGAGGCAGCAAGATTATGAGGCGCCGCGACAAGTAACACCGCGCACAACACTCAACCGTTCGTCCAGACTGGTCTCGTCGACGCAGCGGAACAGCAGCGGAAGCAGTATCAGGGCCGGCCAGCAGCGGCAGGGCAGTGCACACCGCAACTTGGGCGTACGCGAGTACAGCGGCGATAGTGATGGTTACTGATTACTGATTAATAGTTTTGTTTTAATTAGCATAAGCAATGCATAAGACTTGAGGCAACGGCTCGCACTACTCGCAGAAAAAAACGTCATGGTCACAACTCATTTACGCGTATTTCTAAATCGTTCATACATATTTCGTTTATGATTGTAACTTATTGCCATTTGTCATTTTCATTTTCATTGTCTGTAAGTTTTGGGGTAAATTTAGCATTAATTACATTGTATAGTCTCGTTTCTGCAGGTTTTATAAATAAGAAATTTTTTGTAAAAATGTTTAAATCAATGTATTTTTTTCGAATATACATAAATATGTACTTATGTTGGCAAATAAGTAATGATAACTTTTAATCAAATATTGTAAATATCTGCCAGTTTTGTGCAACACTTCGTTAGCTTGTTGTACCATTTACTTTAATTGCACATCAAAGCTGCTGTGACTGCCTTCAAGTACTTAAATAAGCAAAAATCACACATGCAAAACACAGCTGATAATGTTGCTTTGCATAATGCGGTGGCAATGCGTTTGTGTCAACTTCAACACAATTTGTCAGTTGCGCCAATAATTGCTTGGCCATGTATTGGTTTTAAGCATCAACTGGTTTTTGCTTTTTCGCAATTGCGGCAGACTCACAAAAACCGCGCCCTGTGCCACCATGTGCAGTTGGTCAGCGGTAAAAAAGTGCATCTTTGATTTGGCGGTGCAATTAAAGATTCACTGGTTGACAACACCGTATGCCACACACACGATTTATAAGCGCTCGTAAGCATTTGTTTGCTTAGTTGACAGTGGCGACTGCAGCCAACGGGCAAATTGCCCATTGCAGCATCGCTGAATATATTGGACTTGCGTTTGTTGTTTATTGTACTTTGGCAGCAAAGCATTTTTTTCGTTGGGTTATTTTACGCTTGAAGTGAAGCTGGACAATTTGGTGAAAATTGGAAAATCTGTGAATGTTCAATAAATTTTCAAAAGAAAATGAAGCTATGATTGGCACCCTTTTGCGCAAGTCGCTGCCGATTGCGTAATCAGCGCTTGCGGTGCGGTCACGGCATGGTCATAAAAGGAACATAATGCAATTCCTCAGAGTTGATTGTCTGCTCCAGTAGAAGCGGCCAGCGGCACTTCATCATTGTCGAAATTATTATCGTCATCTTCGTAGCTGTCAGCGGCGCATTCACGTTCAATGGTTTCCGTGTATGTAGGTACGAGCGCCACTATTGTTGGCAGCAGGAAGAGTTGCAGCTTATTCATCTTTTCATGCTTGAACGCTGATGCTGCAAGATTTTGCATGCATTGCATATTGAAATGTTTGTCAAACTAATGTGCAGAAACTTATGTATAATTAGATAATAAGAAAGACGCAGAAATGCTTTTATGTAGACATGTTTCTGTGTAAGTAGCTTTTTTCGAGTTTAGTGTCTGTCATTACGCTTAAATGTTTGCTTTGTACACAATGCTTATAATTGCACGACGATTCCAATTGGCCATTGTTAACGCATTTGCGTCACCGCATTGCTGGCACAGCGCCAGACAAACGTTGTAACTGCACCGACCACTCGAAGCAAATCCTGTCGACAGTACTGCAACGCTGGAGCTAAAGTGTTTGGCTCAATTGCATACAAATGCATGAAGATGTAATGGGAAGAAACCGGTACAGCGCTTCTTGCTACTGACGCAGTGTCGCGATCCCATATAAGCCGTGGCCAAAAATACTTAGCGTTGTCCTATTTCGATGAAACTTGGTGAGATTGTTTTCGTGGTAGAAATTAAGAAATTTACAAAAAATCATTAAAATTGGACCACTGCCACGCCCACCTCCCATACGAAAGGAACTGTAATATTGAAATAACATGCTTAATATTAGTGATAGAATTATGAAATTTGGCATTTGGGCTTAAAATAATGACTTAAAAGCTCACACCAAAAATGGGCGCTCTGCCACGCCCATTTTCAAAAATATTCGTATTTTACTACAACTAAAACTGTATTTTTAGGAGGCTGTTTACGATACTCGTTCTACGATGTGTTTTTAATTGGTAAGCGTTCTAAAACTTTAAAAGTGGGCATGGCAGCTGGAGCATATTTACTAAGTGGCCAAAACTTTTCCTTTATGAATTCGTGTATTAATTTTTTCAGCTTGTAATACCATATTTTGGTATAAATGTTTAGATTTTTAAAGTGGGCGTGGCATTCTGCCTACTTTTGATGATACCAACAATGTGCCAACTTTGTCCTCTATACAGCTCATCATTTCAGCAGCTGCTTTGCCGCTACTTTAATTGTGCGTCGGAAGCCATACTTCCAAAAAATCACCATTTTTGACTGAAGGTGCCACTACAAAAAGTAAATGTTTAGGTGGGGATGCAAACTTTGCTTTTGTTCATGATTACCATCAACGCTCGTCTTATATTTAAGTAAATTTATAAGAAAATCAAGTTTTATTGACCGCTTTCTGGATTCAGCTTTACGCCACATTTCGAAGAAATCACGTATTTTTAGTGGAGGCGTCACTATAAAAATGCGAATAACAACCAAATAAGCACTTATAAGCAAAAAATTACTCCGGATTATGTTAATACATACTTTTTTGAGTAATTTAGGGTTGGAACTAAAAAAGTGTTTTTTGACGTTTTTTAAAATTTTTTCCACCAAACTTTTGGTCCTTTGTTAGAAGCAAACCGAAAAACGTAATTTTTCAATGTAACGGGATTCTACAGTTATTTCAAAGCACAAACCAACAAATAGTACTGCCATACAGGAAAAATTCCAAAGTTTTATTTAATATATAACATGACTATATTAGTACATAAATTATATTTTTATTTAATTTTTCATTCAGCATAAAGAATACCCACAAACTTGGAACGAATGCGTATTTTTTAACATCAACTTTGAAGCTGCATAAAAATGGAACGGAGTAGGATATTGAAGATCGGAAAACGGATTTTTCTTAGTTGAGATATTATCTGTCGACGGGCATATTCATTTTAGTCATTTTGTAACATTGATTTTTACCATTTTTGGCCACACTCGCGACACTGTGTGACGCGGCCACTCCGGTTGGTGCGCTGCAAACGAAACTATGTCGATAAACCCACTTAGCTGTGCAAGCATTGTTAAACAATCGCACTTTTGCCAGGTCTCCCCAGCCATTTCCGCCTAATTCGACACTACACTAAGACTGTGTGAGTGTGTGTGTGTGTGTGTGAGGCTCGCAAGCGCGCGCGCATGCGCTGACTGCATTTCCTTTTTGATTAGCTGCCTATGATATGTTTGGCTTTGTTTATTCCCCCCTCCTCCCCCTAATGCTCGCTCTCCCTCTCCATGCTTATCATTATTTTCATGTTTATTGCCACCAACATCATATTCAACATCAAAGAAAATGAAACTGCATAACAACAACGACCGGCTGCAGTTTGGCTGACCCAGCGCAGCACCGCGCTGGTGGTTTTATTGTATGATTTGCGCGTCATTCGTTGCGAATGCCGCATGTTCGCTGCTGTTCAATGTTGGTTTCAGCAACAGCCGCGCAATCGACCATTGTGACGATTACGAAATTTTCCAAAAAAAAAAATGAAATAAAAGTAAAAACAGTTAGGAAGGAGACCTGAGAAACATGACGCAATCGCTTTTTATTCCAGATGATTTGTATTTTTTTAAGTATTTGCTGCCTTCTTCTCGCTTAGCCTCACGCGAGTTTAATTACTTGCTCGCTTATGAGAAATGGAAATACTAAATGCCGTTGTTTGTCTGTTGGCACTTTTGTAAATATTTAGCCGAGTGTGGGGGCTGCTTTGTTGCTTAATTGTGTGGGTTTATTGTTACACGGTAAGTTACCATTCTATCAGGAATTGTAACTTGTGGGAGCCGAGATACGAAAATGGCAAAATTTCTAATAGAGACGAAAGGAAAATTTGCTAAGTTATAGTACCGATGTTTTTAAAGTAACATATGTACAATTTGTTGTTGGGAATTGTTTAGCTTTGTAAGGCAAATCATCACGAAAGGTTATAGCTTTGAACAATGTGGGCAAGTTATCAAATTTTAGTACCAAAGTCACTGCTCCGTTCGAGAAAAGATCCGCTTTATTTTTAGCGAAGAGGCCTACTTCAGATAGAATGGATATGTGAATAAGTAAAATTGTCAGCCTTGGGGCAAATACACCATATTTGGTCTGGCGAAATCATCGGCCAATTCTTCTTCCAGAACGAAACTGGTCATGCTATATCACATTGTGGGGCTTAAGGGAGTAATCTAGTCTAGAGGCTCGATTTTGAGGTGGTTTTACGGGCGTAATAAAAAAACAGTAATAATTTTTAGTATCTATGTTTTTATCAGTTTTTTATTGATACTTGGAAAGTATAAGAATGTATATTATAATAGTTGAAAAAAAAAATCGGTAGAGGCCGGCAAAGTGGGGACTCAAAAAAAGGTGTCTTCTGGTTGACGTGACTCCAATCCTCCTGGTGATTTGAAACATTAAAATAAGGCATGGATGTATAATTATCTGGACGTAGCCAATTTGAAAAAAAAAAATTTTGCATTAAATAGGGTTTTTCTGAAAATAAAGGTAATTTTTTGCCTCCTCTTTTTCAACTTTGGTATTTTTTTAAAATAGTAAAAAAAACATATTTTTTTTTTTAAACGAGCCAATGCGCAGGGGATACCCCTATAAATGCGAGGCATTGTGCTGGTTCAGGAAGGTTGGGAGAAAGGATGTTGGATGAAGAATTTATGGACTCTCGCCTTGAATCCATCAAGATAATAAGTGCTGGGGAAAATATCTGTAGGGAGACCATTCCACAATTATTACAAAAACCCTTACGTCGAAACTATTTTGGTAGTATTAAGAAAGTCTGTTACATATTTAAAGTAAATTGGTACACTATAACATAAGATATCATATCAACCGTATTGAAAAAATTAGTTTCAAAAAACGTGTTTAAAGTTTACAGTCTCATTTCGGGCAGTCTGAGTGGCGCGTCACAAAATTAACTATAACTCAAAATTACTATAACTCTAACTATAAAATAATTCGAATTTCCGTAAATCCTCTTAGTCGCTTATTCTTAAAGGTCTAAACTTTGAAAATATGAAATAAAAAAAATATACTTTTTCGAATTTCTAGACTGGAATACCTTAATTACCCTTAATCCGGATTATATTGTTACGAAAATCCGAGTTCGTTTTGATTGTGTTTGAAAATAAAACTACTTCAATTATTCAGCGCAAACGCAGTCAAAAACCAACAATCACTTTATTTACAGATTAACACTTTGCTTGTATCTACACGTGTTTCTACTTTGCTTGCTCAACTAAGACTCGACCCTCTGCGCTGCACACTGCTCCTTTTATACTAGTTTTCTTATCGCGCCGAAGTTTCTTGCACATTCTAGTTGTACTCTCTATCTCGATTGTTCTAGCACAGCTCATCACCTTTCGCAAACCATCCTTGCCATAATTATAGCATGCCGGCCGTACTTCAAAGTGCATGCCTAAAAGTATGCTATTCATGCATAGCACAGCACAGAGTGCCTCATCGCTACAATATGAATACCGATGATTCCAACAGGACGGCGCTACGTGCCACACATCAAATGCCACGATGTCCATTCTGGCGATTATAAGCTTGGAGGGGATCTTGAGGCGATAATTGATCCCATCGAAGTTAGCATAACAAACACTATTTCGCAAATTGAGCCGGATGCATCAAAATTAGTGAAAATTAAGACTTCCGCATATGTTCCACCAAACAAAGTCGCAGCCAACTCTTGAACGACGCTTTATGTTACAAAATATACTTTCCAATGAAAAGTGAAAATGATGATATTTGACATGCAACTCGCGCTATTTACATTTTAAAATCGAGCACCATTATTGAAAATTTGAGGTCATTAGCTATAAAAGTGACATTTTATTTTTAAATAAAAATATAATGGTCAAGCCCTACTTTGGGATACCTGTTGATGACCCAAATTGAACTCATAGTCGTTAAAGTATAGCTTACAGAACATCTAAAGATTTTGTCAAGAAACCGTAGTTACTCTACTGAAGAGATTAGCGATGTTGTGGCTCGAAATACCCCTCACCCTTCTAACTTTCAAGCTTCGAACTTATACTAGCCTAATAAAAAATCGACGCAAGAGATTATTTCTGGTTTCATTGCAAGCCCAATTTCACAATTCCTTAATGTCCGACGCTCTAGAGAACTTATTTCACTTAAGACGGATCAGCTAAGGACCATACTCTGTGCCTTGACTGATAACTGTTTAATAGGCTCCCACGCTAAAAGGCTAAGTCTATTTTCTAGCGATTTTTGTACCAGCTGCATGGACGAGTAAGATGAGGGAAGTGTACTTCATCTACTATGTACTTGTCCTGTACTCTTTAGGAGAAGAAATATTCACCATTCCTTAAAAACCTTAGCGCATCTAAACGATAAGTTTTTTCATATTCGTCGTCAGAAGCTCTGACTAGATCTGTTAGCGGGAGATATGAGTCCAACAAATTGTGGTATTCCAGCTCTAACTGGATCTGTAAGTGCCGGTTATGAATCCAACAAATTGTGTCCTTTTTAGCCTACGTGTGCTCCCTTCGGAGCAGCCAAGATCTGCCTACCTAATCGTAATTATTGCGACTTTATCGGTGAAAATATCATCATGGCAATCAAATCTTTCATTTAAACAAACAAAAATATTCATGTTCCACTGATACAGTTTTCAAACCTCATAAGACTTTTCTTTTTGCATCCTTCGTGCCTTTCAGTCGTTCGCCCAAAATCCTCACATCACCTGCAAGTTGCATTCCCATAATTTAAATGAAAATCGTATGAATGTTACGCAAACTAAAATGATAATAAAAATCACTTTCGATGGCGAGCAGAGAAGGTCCATAAAATGCATTTTGTTGTTGGTTGTGCGCCGAATCTAATTTGCACTTTCATTTTCTGGGTTAACATTTCGGAAAATGTGGCAAAATGCTGCCACAACGCCACCAACGCCAAACAGCGCCAGCCTCATGAGACCGGCGCTGCATCAGACACTCGGGCACGATGCCACCAACTGTCATAACAACTTGTTCCTGCATTAGTGGCGACGGCACTCCAATATGAAAACAACAACAATAGCAACGATAATGCTGCACACTGCACGCTGCACATTGCACACTGCACCTGAATCATCTTCGCTGTCGAGCTGAACAACAAAAAAGGCATAGCAGACACGCCGTCAGCGAG